>CAAKHB010005489.1:0-16583 GCA_901007665.1 Aeoliscus strigatus | reverse complement strand
GCCCTGAGGCAGCAAAGCAGCCCCAGACCGTCACACTGCCACCACCATGCTTTACTGTTGGCATCGTGTTCTTTTTGTCAAATGCTGTGCCATTTTTACACCAGATGTAACTGGCTGCACACCTTCCAAAAAGTTCAGTTTTTGACTCATCCTTCCGCAGAATGTTGCTCCAAAAGTCTTGAGGATAATCAAGATGCTTTTTGGCAAATGTGAGACGACCCTTTGTGTTCTTTTGTGACAGCAGTGGTTTTTGCCTGGGAACTCTCCCATAGATGCCATTTTTGGCCAGTGTCTTTCTTACAGTGGAGTCATGAACACTGACCTTAACTGAGGTCAGTGAGGCCTGCAGTTCCTTGGATGTTTTTCGAGGTTCTTTTGTAACCTCCTGGATGAGCTGTCGTCGCACTCTTGGAGTAATCTTAGGTGGTCGACCACTCCTGGGAAGGTTTGCCACTGTTCCCAGTTTTCTCCATTTGTGGATAATAGCTCTGACAGATGTTCGCTGGAGCCCCACAGCCTTGGAAATGGCATTGTAACCTTTTCCAGACTGATAGATGTCAATCACTTTTTTTCTCATTTCTTCTTGAATTTCTTTGGATCGTGGCATGTTGATCGTGTTCGTGAGATTTTGTGGTCTACTTCACTTTCTCTAACAGACCCAATTTAAGTGATTTCTTGATTCAACAGAACTGTGGTTAGTCATAGTTAGTTTGTGATTTTACAGGGGCAATTACTTTTTCACATAGGGCCAGATAGGTTTTGATTTTTTTGTGCCTTAATAAATGGAATCAACCTTTCAAAACTGCATTTTGTATTTCCTTGGGTTGTCTCTGTGTTATATTAAAATTGGTTTGATGATCGGAAACCTTTGTGAGTGATAAATATGCAAAAAACACAGAAATCAGGAAGGGTGCAAATACTATCACGGCACTGTAATTCACAATCATGAACATAATCTGGATCTGACAACTGCTAATTGACAACACATTTTAACTCATCTTAATTCTAATTCAGTAAAGTATCTATCTCATTTAAGTATATGTGTTTTATGTTTAATCTCTTGTCATGTTTATATCATGTGTTTCAAAGGCATCTGTGTACTGTGTACATAACAGAAGACAATTTGAATCAAAATTGTAATTTCCAGTATTAAGATTATTTATCTTAAATTTACCCAACTGCTCCATGTTGTCGGCAGACATGTAAATTTTCAGTCAGTAGGTGTGAAAAGATCGGAGCGACTATTGATGACTGCGGAGAATGAGACCCAACATTCACAGAGATCTGTCACCTCCCCCCAGGGGACCGAACATCTCTCCACCTCCCTCACTGTTTGCTGGCTCTTTATGGGGCGGAGACTTACACACATTGCTGATCACCAGGGCCGTCGATTTACTGCTGATTGGTCACTGTGTATTCATAAATCCAGAGGAGGGTTTTAGATTAGTCAACTTTTATGTAGACTTCTACACAAATTTACAAACGTTTCATGAATGTTGTACTGTTGTTTGTAGGCTGCACCTGATTTTCAGGAGACAAGACCTCGCAACTATGTTCTGTCTGCCAGCGCGTCAGCGGTAAGTACACACACACACAACATGCGTGTACAAGGTCACGTTTGCATGTGGGGTTACTGTGTGGTTACTATGTGGTTACTATGGGGTAACTATGTGGTTACTATGGGGTTACTATGTGGTTGCTATGGGGTAACTATGTGGTTGCTATGGGGTAACTGTGGTTACTATGGGGTAACTATGTTGTTACTATGGGGTGACTATTGTTACTATGGGGTTACTATGGTGTAACTATGTGGTTACTATGGGGTTACTATGTGGTTGCTATGGGGTAACTATGTGGTTATGTGTGGTTGCTATGGGGTAACTGTGGTTACTATGGGGTAACTATGTTGTTACTATGGGGTGACTATGTGGTTTCTATGGGGTTACTATGTTGTTACTATGGGGTAACTATGTTGTTTCTATGGGGTAACTATGGGGTAGCTGTGGTTACCATGTGGTTACTATGGGATAACTATGTTGTTACTATGTGGTTACTATGGTGTCACTATATGGTTACTATGGGATAACTATGTGGTTACTATGTGGTTACTATGGGGTTACTATGTGGTTACTATGGGGTAACTATGTGGTTACTATGGGGTAACTATGTGGTTACTATGGGATAACTGTGTGGTTACTATGGTGTTACTATGTGGTTAGTATGGGGTAACTATATGGTTACTATGTGGTAACTGTGGTAATGTGGTTACTATGGGGTTACTATGTGGTAACCGGTTACTATGTGGTTACTATGGGGTTACTATGTGGTAACTATAGGTGTTCCCACCTGCGGTGTGAGCGGTGACTCAGACACTGCTGTGAGCGAGCTGATTGTTGTTCCTGTGTGTGTGAGTGAAGCTGCTGCAGAGCGACGGGGACACGGACACGGATCCCAGCACATCTGAGATGAGGAAGGTCGGACGTCTGCCTCTGTGTGTGCTGTAGGACAAGTTCTAGTTTAGACCGTCTCGTTTCCCACCTAGTCCACACACACACACACACACACACACACCATAAAGGGTGCTGTGTGCTGCATGGACAGGAAAGGTCAAAGGTCAAACTAATGTTCTCACACGTGCAGTGATCCACAGCACTGACAACAACGGTCAGAAGCCGCAGTTTATAGACAATGATTGGAGACTTACTACTGGTGTGTGTGTCTGTGTGTCTGTGTGTGTTCTCACGATGTGTTTGTTCTTCCGGCAGCTGCTGAGTGAGGAGGTGGACAAAGTGAGTATCATCATCTCATCAGCTTAAATAATTATTAATACTACTGTGTTACTAGTAATACTACTGTATTAATACTACTGTGTGTGTGTGTGTGTGTGTGTGTGTGTGTGTGTGTGTGTGTTTGTGTGTGTGTGTGCGCGCGCATGTGCAGGCAGAACACGAGCTCCGAGTCGCTCAGACAGACTTCGACCGTCAGGCTGAGGTCACCAGACTGCTGCTGGAGGGGATCAGCAGCACACACGTGAGTGACAGTGGATCCAACAGTTAGCCATGGACTCCAGGACGACTGTTGGCATGGCGACAAACCTGGAGCCATGTCGTAAGCCAACGCGGCCCGTTGATGAACGGGGTCCACAGAGCGTGGCTCATGCTGTTGAACATCTTTGATCTGCTGGTATTTTGGGTCGGTGAGGGAGAAGAAGTGTGACAGATCCTGACAGATGACTCAGGACGACTGTTCGCCAACGATTCGTTTGGAAGAACGACTCTTTGGGGTGAACGAACTGTACTGAATCTCTGACTGAAAACATTGGTTCATTTGACAGTTGAGCTCATGGCGGCAGTGAACTGCTGCAGGTGAATCTGATTCGTTGGGTCATTCCCGGCAAGTCCGATCTCTGCGACTGTGAAAGAGAAACTTACATTGAAAACAAAACTTGGATACAAACCGTGTCGCCAACTTATTGACTTTATCGCTATATTGAGTGCGTTCACACCTTGTAGCGACTCACGACAAATCGAACTGGTACTTTTTGGTATTGATCGATTTGGTGAATGACTCTTTTTACTGACTGGATTCTAATGATTCATTACTCCTAAAAGAACTGTTTTGCCCATCACAACAGGACAGCCTCAACCAGATGACAACAGGCAGAAAAGCATTTATTTAAAACACCTTAAGCTGTGATGCTGAGGAATGCTGATGCGTGCGGTGTCCTCCTCAGGTGAACCACCAGCGATGTCTGCAGGACTTTGCAGATGCTCAGGCGACATACTACGCTCAGTGTCACCATTTCATGCAAGATCTGCAGCAGGAGCTGCACAGGTGAGGTTCACGTTTCACCAGCAGGGGGCAGGAGACACAGTCCTCACCAGCGACCTCCTCACACAGGAGTACAAATGCAGTGGGCGCCACCTACCTTTCTGCCGTTTGCCCCGATCCCGCCTCTGACTTCATGTCAGGACAGTCGTCGCCGGGCGCCCCCTCCTCCTCCTGCAAAAAGCCCGGCAGACTGGCGATGGAGCAGACGCAGCGGCCTGTGACGGGCAGCAGGAAGGCCAAGGTCCTATACGACTACGACGCTCACGACGCCAGCGAGCTGTCGCTCCTGGCTGACGAGGTATGGGGGCTCGTACGGGGGTTCGTACGGGGGCCTCTCACATCATATGACCGGTGTTTTTTCTTTCAGCTCATCACCGTTCACACAGAACCAGGTCTGGATCCTGATTGGCTGCTGGGAGAACGAGGAAATGAGAAGGGCAAAGTCCCTGTGACCTACCTGGAGCTCCTGAGCTAACTGCTGGGAACACACACACACACACACACACACACACACACACACACACACAATCACACTCACACTCACACTCACACTCACACTCACACTCACACTCACACTCACAAACACACACACACACACACACAGATGTTGTAGGAACATTATATGATAAACTGTCATTGTCCAAAACGATGTTGTGACCTGCTCCTTTGAGGTTTTTTGGTGGGACTAGCTGGGTCCATTGGGCCCAGATGGGACTGGATGGGTCCGGTTGAGTCCAGATGGGTCTGGTTGGGTCCAGATGGGACTGGATGGGTCCGGTTGGGTCTGGTTGGGTCCAGTTGGGTCCAGATGGGTCTGGGTGGGTCCAGATGGGTCCAGTTGGGTCCAGATGGTGGGTCCAGTTGGGTCCAGATGGGTCTGGGTGGGTCCAGATGGGTCCAGTTGGGTCCAGATGGGTCTGGGTGGGTCCTACCTTCAAGCAGGTTGTTGAAGACTCCGTGTCCTGTGTTGAGTGCGGTTCCTCTCTGAATGGACGTACTTTTCCAGCGGGTTGTTTCCGATGACTTTGTCTGGGTGATGAAACCTTCTACCTGTTGGAACCTGCCATGCCTTCTGCCCCCAAGCGGGTTGTGGTGCGACAAGTTCCCTCAGCGCTGTGACTTCCTGGGCAACAGTGGGGGCGGCAGTGTGAGTCATGCGGCAGTGGAATTTTCCAGGATGAACAAAGGCCCAAACGTATCTGAGGCTTGACCTGTGACCTCTGCTGCCGTCAGGTCACATGAACGATCATCAATAATTGATTCTAGTTCTGGTTGTTTTACACAAGAACTGTGACAGAATTCTTATTTCTCTTCTAGACAAGTGTGTGTGTGTGTGTGTGTCTTATTTAATCTAGTGTGCAGAAAAGGGCGGCGCCAGGTGGGGGTCACCTGTTTACTAATGAGGTCTTGTTCTCTGGAGTTATGTGCAATAAACCTGCATGAGTTCCACACTGTGCTCGTATAACTTGTAGTTTTTGTCTCACGCTCATAGCTGCTTTATTCATGCCCTCATTCAGTCAGTAACGACTTCTGGAAGCTTTCACCGCAGATGAATTCCAATGGACTTGGGTCAAGAGAAATGAAGGAACAGTTTGAAAAGCTCAGATGTTTTTCCTGTTTGATACTAATCACAGTCTGTAAACAACAACAATCTTGTTACATTATTTACATTGCTAACAGATCAGATCAGAGTTTGTTGGTTGTAGTCTTCAAAATAAAAGTGTAAAACTTGGTTTAACTGTTGGCACTAACAATTATATGAAGAGGCACAACATGGTTACAAAAAACGAAAACGAAGGCTAACTTGAACGAACGTGCGGCACAATCTTGAAGAATTCTGTAGAGATTACAGAACTCTGGTAAAAGAAAAATGAATGCTCAGGGAAAATGCTTCAAGGGCGAAGTTTTGAATGCTTATAAGAGAAGGGGTGTGTTTCCTTTTATCATGGGAGGAGGTGGTTTCAGATAACTCATCACTATTTATGAATTGGTCAAGTTAATGTCCAGTCACACCTCAAGTATCAAGTTAGAGGAGGAGAGACTAGTTGTAATTTACAACCGGCGATGTCTGTACCAGCACCCAGGACACACACATCTGGAGTCAACGATTAATCTGTGTTAACGTTCTCCAAACACCATGACCCATTGTATGAACTCTTGTAAACTACTGGACAGAATATATCATGAGGTTAAAGACTAGTTATCCTAGTAGAACTAAATAAACATCACTACTGTCTAAGTAGTAAGAAAGAATCACAATCTTTAAGAAGATAACATCTTGGTTCGTGTATACTAGAATGAACATACTAGAAGAAAGAATATCAAGAATGACGTATTGGCATAACACATTTCTGGTGACTGTGAAGTCTGTAGTAAGACATCAGAGTACGTCATCAGAAAAGGGAACATTGTAGAACAACAAACATCAAAATGTCCTGCATAGTATTTCACACAGGAACACCATTAATAACAAATAATTAATTATTAATACACTCAGAGTTACTAATTAAATTGTTGTAAGAGTCAGCGTAGGTCAAAGGAATACTGTGTTCCCAGTTAAATTAACATCATGTGGAGAACACCTCTGGATGGAGGAATGCAGAGAAGAAAGCTGCATGCCAGGCCTGTTGACCCTTAGGTTTAACCCCAACAGATAACCTTGGGTGAAGAAGGTAACAAAGTAAATAACAACTCTGTTGATGGTGGACAGAGATACCAGAGAGTCGTTGTCTATTGTAAACATAACAAACTTTAAGTTACAGCTTTCACACTGCGGAACTGCATTCCATGAGGAGTCAGATTGTGACGGCCAATCAGCAGAGGATACATCCTGAGAAGATCATCATCATCTGTTGTTGGTCAGGGAATAGAAGATCAGACCCAGAGCTCTGTTTACGAAATTTTGACTGATAGATTAAAAGTGATTTATGCCTAAATACCTTCTCCTGTCGATTCATTAAAAGAACATGCAGGATCCACTCACACATAGCAAAAGGGTAATAGGAGATCAGATCTAACAGTCCATGATTCTGACATAAACCTCAGGTAAACAAGTAATGTTCTTATATACGCTGGTGTGACCGCTGAAGGGCTGATACCAAGCAGGGTGTTCACTACAGTCACAACACCTGGGTCCGTTCATATACACATACACACACACACACACGGTGACAACAGCAGGGTCCCGGTCTGCTGCAGATGTTGCTTCTAGCTGTGACTCTGGAGCAGCAGGTCTATGTGACGAAGGCTCCAAATGAAGCCCACCTGGTGAGCTGGTGTCCATCAGCGATCCACACCTTCACTCTGTCTCCTGCCGCCAGCTGAAAGAGCTGCCCGACGAACAGAGACCTGGATACCGGTGAGGTGCACCTGACGCCGTCCAGGGCCTCGGCCATCTTTACGTTGTCTTTGTAGTTTTCATTCCATCTGTACAGGATGACGTGGAACCTCCTGAAGTCAACCGGAATTTCTTCCTGAGGACATGACAGGGTGATTGTCACGTAGATGAAGTAGAAACCCTGCTCGGGAATGTGGATTGCGTCTGTCTCCTCATTACGTGAGCTCGTCTGGGCCTTCCACTTCATGAACTGTCCATTCATCTTCTTCTCCACAAGTGCAGAATCTGTAGGAGGACACAAGGTTGAGGACAGCTGGAGCGCTAAGATCCACTACAGGTCACCAGACAGGTGGATCTAAATGTCCTTCATAGACGCTGCCTTGTCACCATGGTTACATACACATCAGAGCTCCTCCGACTTCAGACACCTTGAGGGTTGTCAAGTTTTTATTGGTTCTCATGACGGCAGGAGATGTTTCAGTGCAAAGAACTGAAGGTGAGAACTTACACAGGTTGATTTGCAGTCGCTGTGAGTTTGTTCCCAGACAGTCTGTGTAAGGAGACAAACGTCAGGACATGTTCTTTGGCTCCCCGCTGAAGAACACGCTGTCAGCGCAGCCAAGAGAAAGACAGGAGACGTACCTGCAGGACACTCCCTCTGCTGCTGGACCGCGGTTGCCTGGAAATCATCCAAACACACGTTGGTCACTTTTCATGAGCTCAGGAAGGACACAGAGAGGATCAGTACTCACCTGTCGCCCACCGCCTCCACAGGTCAGCTGGAGGTCAGCAAAGGTGTAGATGAATAATCCGGTGCAGCCAAAGACGACGAACAGAGTGATGAGTCGCAAACATGTCTCCTGTTGCTTCATGTCCTTACAGTGTTTGAGCAGGACAAGTACGGACTGGTCCGGACCCACGTCCATCCCTGCGTGTCACAGCCCAGCGCCTGGAGCGCTGAGGCCTCTCAACGTGTTCTTATATGGACAGGATCCGCCCACGCAGTCACCTCATTGGTCAGAAAGGAGGAGGAGGGAGCGACATTCTTCTGATGAATGAGTCAGGATGTTGAGAAGAAGCACATGTTCGGCTTCCTGTGTTCACATGCAGACTGTGCACTGAGACTTCTGACCATGACCCCTGACCCCGTGTTCTCATGTGAATCTTGAGAACTGAGTGATGAAGAAATTGACACAGTACATCAGAATGAACGGAACGTAGATTATTGGTCAGTGGATGGTGGAAGACAAAACATCTGCTCCCAGTGAATGAGAGAGAGAGAAAAAGAGACAGAGAGAGGGACAGAGAGAGAGAAAGAGAGAGAGAGAGGGACAGAGAGAGAGAAAGAGAGAGACAGAGAGAGAGAAAGAGAGAAAGAGACAGTGAGGGACAGAGAGAGAGAGAAAGAGACAGGAAGAGACAGAGAGTGGGGCAGAGAGAGAAAGAGACAGAGAGAGAAAGAAAGAGACAGGAAGAGACAGAGAGAGGGGCAGCGAGAGAGGGACAGAGAGAGAGAGAGAAAGAGACAGAGAGAGGGACAGGGACAGAGAGAGAAAAAGTGAATGAAGTCTGTTGAAGGGTGAAACAATGACAAGTATGTGTATGTGTGAGTGTGAGTGTGTGTGTGTGTGTGTGTGAGTGTGTGTGTGTGTGTGTGTGTGTGTGTGTGTGTGTGTGTGTGTGTGTGACCTGCAGATGAACTGAATCTTTCCATCACATGATGGAAGAACATATAGAAAGTTTTCAGCTGAAGTTCTAACATGACTCGTCCTCAGCGGTAAAGGTTCCAGGCAGCAGCACAACAAACACTGTCCGGACGACCAGAACCACAGCGGCCCAGTTTGAAGAGGACAACACGTCTGCTGCAGCAGCAGCGACTCCACCTCCATAAACCATCAGAGCTGTCTGTCTCGCTGACGGGTCAGACTCTGCCCCCCCCACACCCATCTACTTGGTGTGGTCCTCCACCCACTGACACAGTGCAGAGGGCTCTGCAGGTCGAGCAGCAGACACTGCTTCTGGGCCCTGAAGTCTGCTCCTATGTCCTCCGTGCTCAGCTCCAGAGCCCCCCCCCCAAGGTGTGTTTACGGTTTGTAAACAACAACACCAAAATAACTTGTTTGATGTCACACCAGCAGTGACAAAACATGACCACAGGTGTGAACAGACGGATCACGTGCGTGGTGCTCCTGGTGCCCCCCGGTGTCCTGGAGCAGTGAAACCCATTAGTCCCAGCCCCTCGCTCCAACTCAGCGATGGCTCAAGTAGGCTTGTTTCCTATCATGTGTGCTCAGGAGGGTTGATGTCAAGAAGTTGACAAATCTAAATTCAAAATACTCATCACTGAATCCTAACTCGTTTGTTAATTGATCATTCCAAGTTCCATAGTTCCAAACTAGTTCATTTTCATTTACACACATCACACACCTGTCGATATCACTGTCATTTTACTGTTTCCCTTAATACTTGTTTCTTACTTCTATGCTTTCATGCATTATTATTGTGTCTTTAGTAAGGAAATAAATCCCATGCGTTTATAATTCAGTCATTGTCCGTATCTTTTCTTGTGTGGAACAAAGATCTATCTAGCTTTAGATTCATATGCCCAGTGATAGGTTTATTGCTACACACAACTTTCACATATGTGTGGCATCATCTGTGTATGTCTTGCAGGCGCACATGCATGGAGAGAGACACATATTAGTATCTGTATTAACAGTGAAATAGTCCAAAATAACTGGTTAACTATCAAGTTAGACAGCGAGGGTGCATGGAGTAAAAATGACAACTGCGCCTGTATCTAAATAGCAGTGATACTGGTGACATGGACTGTGCACCTTGCACCATGCGCTTTAGATCATCTAAATTGGGCCCATAGAGTTGAGAGGGGAAATATGACAGAATCCAGCAGTAAAGATAGAGATTAAACAGATCAATTAAGTAATTAATTAACAGATTTGTAATGCAGTAAGAAGGAAATCAGAGAAAAAGGGTTCAGTGCATCATAAGTAGTCCTTTGATTGGTATGTTGACTGAGGCATTCAGGCATTCAGGCATCCTAAGAACAAGAATCTAAAAGTCGTAAAAAGGAAAAGAAACAAAGTAAGAGTTGTTACAACAAAAGTGGTTTGCTGGTTGCAGTCTTCAAAAGACAAGTGTAACTCGAGGCACTAATGCTTAAGTTTAAGAGGTTGAACTTGTTTACAAAGAAAGAAAACAAAGGCTAAGCTGAATGGACATGAGGCACAAACTTTCTAATAAAAAAAACAGTTGATCTTTTCCTTTCTTCCTTCTTCTTCTTGATATCAATGTCCAATCACAACTCAAGTATCAAGTTAGAGGAGGAGATACTAGTTGTAATTCACGACTGGCGGGCTCAGTGCCTGTACCAGCCCCCAGGAGACACACATCTGTGATTTGGAGCCAACGATTAATCTGTGTTAACATACACCATGACCCAATGTATGAAATCTTTTAAATTACTGGCACTGAATGTATCTGTTGTGGCTATTTGGCATGGACTCAAAAATTGTGCACAACAAAACAAAACAAATGGCCATTGAGGCACCTGGGAAATTAACCAAATGTTATGCAGGAAAAAAAGAGATGAATCAGTTTATTTTCCAAGTTCACTTGCTTTATTTGTCACCAGCCTCCCTTGCCCTGTTAAAAACATCCCTTCCCTGGTGCCTCCAACCTATACTTCCCTACAAAATCACTAAGTACTCAAATGAAAAGAAATAACACTATATTTTAAGCAAACCAAAAGTGAATACAAACAAGCAAAGAAACAAAAGAAAAAAAAATTAAGAAAAGTAACAAATAGGTCCAACACCCCCGGCCCCTAATTGTGACAGTTATAAACTCACAATTACTTATGTTCCTGCAAGGGAGCTATTCTTGTTACCTCTCCCTAACTCTACAATGGAGAATCCTCAGTCTCTGGGACAACAGAGGGACGGGTTAAGAGACGAAGAATAATGTCCATGATCCTGGACTGTGGCCCCCAGGTGGGCAGATTTTTGTCACAGGCCTCTCCACAATGCTGTTTTTAGTTTGAGACATACAGAACGAACCAATCCTTTGGCGTCAGACCCAGTACTCAAAACTCAGACCAGATATCTCCTGGAGAGAAGCTTCTTCTTAGCCTTGCCCACTTTTGTCTTTCTTGCATCGCATCACTCAGTTCTCAGGTAGCCATCTTTTCCAAAAAAGTTTGGCAATGTCCTGAACTTTTTTCCATCTCCTCCTAATGTACAGATCACTCTGCTCGAAGAGACTTGGTGGAAAGATGTATTTTCCTTTTAGCAAAAGAATATAATTTGGTGTTCAGGTCATTGGGGTCATCAGAGACATTTGTGATGGGTCGATTATTCAAGTATTGTGTTGGTTTGTGAGTGTAAATGAGAGGAATGCTGATGGGATATGAACCATTATCAGTAGTTGTATGCTGTTGGATGAAGAGTGAAATATTTTTTTCAGTTCTTACAATCGTAAAACTGACTCTTGAGGAGTCAGTGCCTCACCAGCCATGAACCTCACCGCACGTCACTGATACTTTTAATCCATTTATTACTATCCTCTTCCACTCCACTTCATTTAGTTCTCATTCCAGATGCTGCTCCAGATATGCTCTCTGCCATATAGTCTTCAGAGTCTCACAGATATCTTTATATATCTTGATATCATTAAAAATGATATAAATTCTCCATACACAAATAAATCACTTATTTTGCACACTCCCCTTCTAAACCATTGTCCCCTAAAAAAATGTTTTCCTCCCGATACATATGGGACCTGTACCACGAAGCAGGATTTTGTTTTGGCAAGATAAGTTCAGGGTTAACCCTGGGTTTTCTGTACCACAAAGCTGGCTTTCTTTTTATTAAGACCTGTTTCCATGGTAATTTACAACTATCCTGCTCCGGAGCAAGGTAACTGTTAGGATTGAATCAGATTCTATAAACAGCACCACCCACTGGCCAATCAGATGTCTGGAAAAACAATGACCTGCCCATTCCTTCACGTAAAACAAGTGGTGAGGAGGGAGTTAAGGCGTGATAGAATCTTCCAGGACCGATATGACCCGTTAAATTTCACGGATGATCATTGATTTGAGAGGTACCGATTCTCGCGCCATGGACTGCTGTACAGATTTGGAGCCATATATGGCTCGTTGGCCTTGACTGGACCACAGTCAGTATGCATCGCCCTGAGGTTCTTTATCACAGGCCGTTTCCTTTATTCTGTGGGAGATGTGGAGCGGCTCAGCAGAAACATTGTTTGCCGGTGGTCCACCAAGTCGCCTCTGCCCTCACTAATTTAAAGTTTCCCATACATGTGGTTCAGCAAAGGAAATGAACAGTTAACAGTGTCATTTCTACACTTCATTCATGGTGTTTGAGGGTTCCCCTTCTTTTTTGAAGAGAGAATATATTTTTGCCCCTGATCATTTCTAACACAGCTCTGTCTGGATGATTTTATTCCAGTTATCAACTTGGTATATTGATATGATTGAATTGTGGCAACAGCTTTCAACTTTAGGGTACTATTTAACGTTCGACAGTAAAGAGCCAACTTAGCAGATGCTATGATGTTTTTATGTTTGTTCTTTATCTGGGGGAAAAAAGTAATACAGCTAACATGTGATTTTGTGGGATTCATGGATGTTGGTTAATTGAGGCATTAATGAGCAACTTTCACAGTTTACAGTCTGTGATGTGTAACCAGCTGCTTTGGCGTCTTCTAGCAACTTCCACAGTATTTGCCTTTTCTACAATCACTGACGACTTCTCATACTTTTCCATCATTAACCTCCGCGGCCTGGCGAGAGGTGCACTGTCTTTTTTGTGTGCTCATGATAGCCTCGGAACCCACCTCTTATATGTGCACGTTCACGGGTCTGTTAACGGGTGTCTGCCCGGGGTTTTTAGGACGGATCCAAAAATGCAGGCACAGCACACAGAATCAGGATAGTGAGCCACAGGCAGTTTATTGCACAACCAGGTAGCACAGCAATGATGATACGAACACAAACGGAAAATCAGCCGTAAACTAAAGGAGCACTGCACTGTGGCGAGCGGGCAGGACACGAACGAGAGACAAAAGAAAACAACCGCAAGGGGTGAAAACACGAGACACAAAGTGAACAAAAAGAGCTCCACAAAAACTGGAGGGAGAAACACCGACCGAATCAAACCAAAGGCGCGCACTGAGGCGGAAACCGGTAAACACGACGAAACGAGAGCTTGGGGGCAAACCGGAATCGCGCGGACGAGAGTAACAAATGGCGGGAGAGTAAGGCATGAAAGCACAAACAATCTGGCAGTGGAGTGCAGCCAAAGCACGGCTTAAGAGCAGGAGCAATCAGCGCGCCGATTGCTCCCAATCAGCCTGGCCACACCTCCACTGCCAGCCAGAGGGAAGAGAACCACATGGAAAAAAACCAAAACAAAACAGACACCAAACCAAAACAGTCGATGCCGCTGTTGATATTTTCTGCACCACTTTGCGTGTGTTTTTATGTCCCCTGATGTAATTGCATACACGTGTCTGTTTATCATTTTGTACCTGGTGATGTGCGCATTGCTATGAATTAATAGTTTTCACGTTTTTAACAGTTTCCTAACATCACCACTGAGTGTCATCAAAGTCAGCTGTAGCTGTGGATTCGTGCTTACGCCAGCTCTGAAGTTGGCGTGAAGCACCGCACAAATCCACAGACTTTTCCCCCTTGATACATCCGGACTTTTGCGTGGAAAAGTTCATACGCCAGGATTTTGGGCGTATGTACTCTTAATACATGAAGCCCCAGGCCAGCTGAAATGGTTACCTACTCTAGCTAAGGTCTTATACTTTCCAAGATGGCCATACCATGGGATTGAGTGGGCTAAAGTCAACACCAGGCACCACCAGCGTCTCCTGTTCTCCTTTGACCTGGTACAAAACACCATTCTTCAGGACGTACTGCTCTTTCTGTAGTCGGCTAACATCATCCACCTTGTCAAACCATGGCTTCAGGGTTTCATCCTGCCACTGCAGTTCTGCAATATTGGTGGGCACATCTATATCAACAGACAACTCAGGCTGCTGCTGTTTGTCCAGCTCTGCTTGCACCCTTTCCCTGCTCACTTTCTGCCTGCGCTTTTGCTGTGTTGACAGTTTCCTCTTCTCAGGCCTACCACCTAAGTCTGCATCAGCAAAAGGCCGCTCCTTCAACTCCCTAGCACTCTGGGCTCTTGTGACCACATTGCAGTGCTCCACCTTGGGGATAAGATCTCATAGAATGGGGAGATCGTGACCCAAGACAACTTTATAAGGCAGTATAGGGGCGACAGTGACACACATGAAAAACGTCTGGCCACTACCTGTCAGGAAAACCTCTGTTCTTTTGTAACTTCTTACATCTCCATGCACACAACACACTGACTGCTGCCCTCCTCTACCATGACAAGGCTCTCATGTATTAATGTCTGCAAGCTACCTGTGTACACTAGGGCATGTGCAGCCTCGCCATTAGCTAGTACCCTCACCAGCTGTTCTGTAACTGTGTTGGGTGCGTGGTGTGTGCGGTCTAAGTGTATAACAGATAGTGGTGTTGTGAGTGCCCTTGGCCTGACAGTAAGGCTCCGTGTTATCCTGCTTCCCACAGTTGGTGCATCTAACCTCCTTTCTGTGTCTCTCTGGGTAACAGTTAAAGCTAGGTGTATGATGGAACTGACCACGACTCTCACCAACCCCATCAGACCTACGTCCTGCAGTCCATCTGTTGGTACAGATGGTTCCCTGCCATGCTGCCTGGAACACCTCCACCAGCCAGTCATTCAGAGTTTCCTCAGGCATGATGACTGCAGAACGGAATCTCATACGGTAGGTATCGGCATTGATGTTATGTTTCTTCAGGATCGTCTCCTCTACCTTGTCGTAGTCCTCCATCTCCCTCATATCCATTGCTACAAAGGCACTGCATGCCTTCACGGTCAGCAATGGCACCAGCCTGATGGCCTGTGTGGCGTCTGGCCATCTGCAGGTCATTGCCGCACGCTCAGATGTGGCCAGGAAGTGTTCTATGTCATCCTCCTTGGTGAAGGAGGGTGAAGCTTGGGCTCCTTGAAGGCCAGCTGCGCCTGCCTCTCCATCTCTGATGGAGACCGCAATATTGTGGTCCTGGCATCGCCACAGCCCTCTTGGAGCTCCTTTATCTGTCTGTGCAGC
Organism: Aeoliscus strigatus; assembly: GCA_901007665.1. Taxonomy (NCBI): domain Eukaryota; kingdom Metazoa; phylum Chordata; class Actinopteri; order Syngnathiformes; family Centriscidae; genus Aeoliscus; species Aeoliscus strigatus. The sequence goes on along the minus strand of CAAKHB010005489.1, from coordinate 1,201 downwards.
AGGCGGAACTGGTGGGTCATGGCCTGCCATCGCTGTTCTTGAGCCTGGACCGCCTCCTCCCACTTTTCATCTCAACTCGCCTGAGCCTTTAGGAAGGACTTTACGAGGTTGGACAACTCAGCAACAGCCCCTCTACTGGATGCGAAGACGGCACATCTGGGTCTTCCAGCTCTGTTGAACTTGCGGCGTCCACCGGCTCATCTTCTTCCTGCCGGGGTCAGTTCTCAGCCTCTCTGAGCGTCCTGTTCTTGGGTGGCATCTACTCATCTGCTCCCCCTTTGGGGCATACCAAGCACTCACCAAAATGTAGCGGACACCCTGCTTGGTATCATTCCTCCACTTCCCTTTCTCACCACTTGTGAATCAGCCCATCTGAGGTCACACCAGCATGACCCCTGCTGACTTCTCCTCAACACAGAACCTCCTTATCAAGATGGCACCAAGAGCAGTGAAGAATGGGATTTTCATGTGTAGGTAGCAACTAGCTCCAACAGGAAGTTGCTCTCTTGTTTGCTAGAGTGAAACTGAACGCTCTCTGTCTGAACAGAGAAAGTCTAACAGTGGGCGGTACTAAGATCGTCACTGATTACGTCAGCTCCTACCCCTTTCCTAGCGCTCCCTAGTGGCTTGAACAGCCAACTGTTTTTGTGAATAGTTTGCACAGCAAATGCATGAAGCAACTCTGCTTTGTTACTGTCGGTTGAACGAACCAAGTGAAAGATCCCTTTTACAGTGTCCTCAATCGAACTGAAATCTGATATTCAACATATTCAGATATAGATACAGTAACCTTGGCTCAAGTTATAGGACTAATGAAGAATGAATTTGTAAATTTTCCAAATTTACTTAACAGGACTTCAATTGGTACTATTTTGATTTGACGATCAGAGCTTTAAAGAAAGGAGACTTTTCTTTTGAATTTGGGTCATTCAGATCCTTCTTCTTTTGACAGATAGCTAGAAGTATTATGAATGCATCACCTGCATCATAATCACTTTAATCGCAATTGTGTCATATTTTTGGAATAGGTCTTTTGTGCATTGACTGATCGTTTTTGCAATTTTACAAGTTTACATCTGGATTTCCATCCGTGACCAACGCCTCGACTAAGGTTGAGTAATTGTCTGTGAAAACTTCTAAAGCGGTCACAACTGTTGAATCCTTTTGTGGTTAAAGTAATCTGCAACCAGGATTACTGCTT
>CAAKHB010005488.1:149257-161390 GCA_901007665.1 Aeoliscus strigatus | reverse complement strand
CATGTCAAGTGATGAATGTTCCAGGATGACTAATTTCAACCAATCGATCCATTTTAAAACAGTATTTCACATTGTCTCTGCTATCCCTGATCAATTAGAGACAGATCTAGAACAGACACCGATCACTAACCTGCTGTCATCCATTCTTTTCATCCTGCCTGCTTAGGATTCTCTCTGATTTGTGTGACAAACATCCGACGGAACTTCACAGTGGGTTCATGTTCGTCTATGAGACCTGTGTGAACACAAAGAGAATATACGAAGGACAATACCGGACAGACAGGAGGACTGAGCCCCGGTGTTTACTGGGGGTGGAGGTGGATGCTTCACGACCAGTGATGTCATATCCAGGGTCAACGTCAGAGAACGGAAACAGGGAACGTTGTCGAAGAGGGATTTGGCCGACACGTAACGTTAGCTAACTTAGCTAGCGACTTAGCTTCTTACCCTTCGCCATTTCCGGGTGCCTGTTGATGCCAAGGAAATCCTTTCTAGGAGTCCATGAGCATCTGCTTCTCCGATATTGAGTCAATACTGAGGTTTTCTACCTCTGTCATTCATAACTCCGGGGCTGTGAAGCTGCTGCTGCTGCTGCTGGACTTGGACTCCTTCTGTGCCGACAGAGACCGGATCTGTCCGCTGACGACGGACCGACCGACATCGGCTGGTACATGGAAACAGAAACACTGTCGGACCCGTCAGAAAATAGAAAGTACACTGTCTTTTTTTCAGGAAAAGACACTTTTATTCTGTACCCCTCTAGACGCACCGTGAACGTATTATTAAAAAATAAATACAATAAACATTTATATATATATAGCTTTTAATAAAAACATAATACTAATACATCGTTAACCTTTAAATTAGCGGTCGATCGTTAATTGATAAACTGTCCAGTAGTGAGTGTTTGAGGGTTGAGAGACAATCTGGGACCGGAACTTCCGTTCTTCTCTTCCGTCTGCGATAACTAATAGAACCGGTGGATCCGGATGGATCCTGAGTGAAATAAAAGACGTGTGAATAATTCATCTTTGAATCTCATCAGGATTTGTGAAATTGTAATAAACTTCTATTTGTGTTCAGGTGATGTGTGTTTTCAGTGCTGTGAATAGAGTTTCTGTTTGGATGCCCCCTGGGACACACACACACACACACACACACACACACACACACAGTAACCCCAGTCCCCAGTCCTCCAGACATACCCACAGCTCCTCAACCCAAATCCATCTCTTGTCCTTGGCTGCCGCGTGAAATGAATTAAACATGTGTCACAACACAGACCACTAATTCTCAAACACATTTGTCCTCAGATAACCTGTGAAATTCCGCAAACTGGAATTTCCATTTCAATCCGTTCTCTGTACACACACAGAAAAGGATGACACTTGAACAATGAAACTTCTGTCCAATGTACTTTCCTCAAAAGAAGAAATGGTTCAAATGATCATGAGTGACAGTTTATTATTTTCTCACATCCAACTCATCTCAGTCTGATAGTAGTTTTATCTTTTTACCTGCAGATATCAGTAGGATCTGAATTTTTAAAAATGTCTGGCTTATTCATGAGCCGACACAATATCAATAAAAGCACATTCCTGTCTTTTAAAACTCCTGTTTCTGTGGTTGTGCTCAAGCGGAACACATTCATTTGACTGGTTTACAGCTCTACCGTATATTTCTCCCAAAGGGCTGAGAGAAAGAGGTCAGAATTATCTTAAAATCGGATTTATTCCTGATGAGACAAAGGACGGAATGATGGCAGCAAGTTCTTCTGATGGCTCAAGCCTCCACCAGGGTGCTGGGCACTGATCTAAAGAGGCTCAGCACATATGTTAAAAGATTATTTTCAGTTAAACACTTTACAAATCAACGTTTGTCACGCTGGAGGTGATTAATCCGAGTTATTTATTACTCTCACGTTTGCCTGCAGCAGCAGCAGCAGCAGCTCTTGGCAGCAAACCAGATACGACAAAGGAGCGGATAACTGTGTGTCGCTATTTGTATTCGGTGTGTGCGATCTGTGTTCATGTGTTGGATATTTATACTTCTCTGTACCTCTCTGTATGTATTGTGTGATGCGTGTTAATCTTGATGTGCCTCCTCTGGTGTGGCGCTTGCCTGCTGCATGACCTCACGCTGTGACTAAGCACAGCATCACAGAGCCCATCCCGCTCGACAAGCACAAATATCCATGAAGCAGCACTGCAGGGATGCCACAAACACAAAAAACAGACACTGAGCGCTTAGTCAAAGTGCACTCGCTGCCATTATTCCCTTCAAATGTAGAAAAACTAATATTGTTTGCCCGGTTCACAACCGCAGCGGGGAGAGAAGTTGTTGTTATGGACACCCACAAACGAACTAACTGGTGTCTCCACTTACTGTGTCACAGTATCCTGTGCATGTGTCACAAAAACAATTCATTACAGGTGTTTCAGCTTATTAAACACACTGTGTAAACCCTTCTACTTTAAAACAAAAAATCATAACTCTGGCAGAAAATCCTGTGGAGGTAAGTTTCAGTGTGTAGGCAGCTTACAAGATCTTTGTATTTGGTAAATCTTACACATTTTTCTGTCTAAATAAGCTAAGGATGTACACGTCTCAATATCTAAGCACCAATATTATTTATACTTTATACAGAGCATTGTCAACACTGAAATAATTACAGATGGAGATCCCCAAAGCTTAAATATGGGCCCACTATTATTCAATGTGTTCACTGAACAATAGTGACTTTGTGAATTTCTCTTGGAGATGAATAAAGTCTCTGTCGAGATTGTCCTTCTTAGCTTCAAACATGACAATGTCACTCACAACTAAACACCACGACTATCAGTGGTTAGGGCAAGTTAAGGTGGATGTAATGGAAAAAAATACAATTACTGACACAATAGATACTACTGGCAATGGAGAGAAAAGAAACGATAGATATTGTGATTACACCTTGAAATATATTCAGGCTTTCAGCTGCATCATTGTCATGTCAAGGCTGTTGTATCACTGAGATTTTATCTTAAAAGAACCTCATCCATTCACTCATTCCCAGCCTGACATCAATTTAAACCCAAAAATCCAACTTCACACCTTTGTTTTTCTTACACTCATGACCCAGAACACGCTGCAACTTTGAGCACTTCATTCACCGAGACTGATGAAGCAAATGAAACAATTCAAGGTCCTCCGATGTGCGTTCGCCTCTTTTTTTTCCCCAAGGTAATAACTTCTTAGTGTGAGTAAAGCAATAATACTGAGTGGCTAGTTGCCTATTCATCACCGTGGCTGATCGCCAATAGGCTCTTTTGGACTTCTGTCGCATTGATTTTTAGTGATTCTCTGACCACAGTAACACTAAAGGAGATTGATATGTAACATAAAATATCCAAAATGGAGCGAAAGCTTTCACGGTTTCTCACAATGACAGTCGACAGATCGACTAAGGACAGAAAAATGTTTATTCTCAGCGGAAAAATGAGAAGAAAAAAAGGAGGATCTTTCCCTCTTGGAACATGAAAGAAATTGTGTAGCTTATTTTTAGGAACACAAGTGTCATAATGAATTTTAATAGGTTTTGACAGTGATATATTTGAATAAATGAGTGTTACTCGTGCAATGCTGGATCTTTAAATACCTGCACTGGAGCTTTAATGCAGCAAATATATTTGTCTCTTCTGTGGCGACCTTATAATGATCCTACGGGGGCCAACAATTGAACTGAGGGAGGGTAATGTAATTTAAATTGAAATGTTTGCTCCGATATGCTCCTCTGTTGTCTCTTCTCATAAAGCAACGTCCTTTGGAACCTCAGCGCTGACGTCTCTACGCTGCCTTGTCAACAATGACCTCTGACCCTCCCAGAGTCTATTTTTTGTTCATTACATAGTTGAAGTTCAGGCACATTTGTTTATTTGGTTTTTATTATTTTGATTGGTTTGCTTTGAATTAGGGTGTGAATTAAAGAATGACTATTTTTGAATCACAGCACTTTGATTTGACGACTGTTTGTAACCATTCAAGTCAAGTGTGTGTAAATCTGTGTGTGTGTGTGTGTGTGTGTGTCAGTCATTTGACATATGTAATTCTTTAAATTTATTGCAAACTTCAATATACATTTGGTAAAATGTGTCTGGCCTTGTGAAGACTTCCCAGGAATTGGACAATTGAGTATCTCGTGAAGTGTGAAATGTCCTGACCCGAACAAACGTTCAGACTCAGAATCATCAAAAAAAATAAAAAGGTGTGTAGTGGTTCTTGCCACAAACGGACCCATTTCTCTGTTCTGACTACGTTCAGGCCTTAACACTGTGCCAGCCGGTTTAATGTTACCGTTCCAGTTCATTTTGATTCGGTCTGTTAGGTCTGTTCTGCCTTCACTGGGTGAGACAGGAAGTGTGAGGAAAGAACGGCGCCCTGATAAGTACGTCTCCGTTAACCGCCAAATCAATCACTTCATCTGCTAGCGCAAGAGTCGGTTGATTCCCAGTAAAAGCGAACGTCCCAGAGGCCCAACTGTAGATCTCCTGTATCCTCTTTATATCCGAGGATGAGGAGCTCCCACATCCTTCATCGTTTAATTAGAGAAGAAGAGAATAAAGAGGATCGGGCTTCGTCTCTTTGCAATTCACCGTAGAAACCCATAACTGCCGTGCTTGAGTACAAATAAAACCTCACCGTAACCCACGTGAAGTTCACGACCCCGCGGACACAGAAAGTATCATGTCCGTCTGTACAAGTATTGATCTTAATTCCCCCAGGGACACACGGCTTTAAGGGCAGCAACGACTCGGTTCCATTTTAATTCAACAAGACAAAGATGATCCCTGTGTTAATATGGTTTAGGAAAACCAGCACTTGAGAGGATTAGAACGACAGCGAGCAGAGGAAAGAGTAATAACGCAAGATGGGAGATGGTTCAGAGACAGATGGAGAGCAGGAGAAGAGGGAGACGGGGAGGAAAGTGACGCTGTACGTGGGAGAGACGGAACCAGGCAGATTGCTCTCAGCTCTCTAATCTCGTCCTCCCAAAGGTACCTGACATTTTACTGCGTCATGAGCCGGAGCTGCCGTCCAACCAGGCTGAGCATCAGAGGAGACGACGGCGTCGAATCAATGGGATACACGGGAGAGAGGAGGAGGAGGGAGGGAGGCGCGTGAGGATGGAGGGACGAGGCCGCAACAGGAGCGAGAGGAGGATAAAATGTAGACAGAGCGTTTCTTCACGACGAGCTGGGGAGAACAGCAGGACGTGAGCTGGGGAGACGGTTCGGCTGGGGCTGAATATTTGATTTCTATGTCGGTTTTATCATCTGAGTGTGTGATTTACTGTGTACGGGCATTTAGATGTCGAAACCAGACAACAGGGATCGGCTGCGACCAGGCTGAGCTGTCTGAATGTGGAAAGAAAGAAAGAAATTCAAAACAAAAACAAAAACAAGAAACACATAGACCCCCCCCCCACCAATCAGCTCATTTCCACCCAATATCATCGGCCTCCATTCATTGATCTACTCTGATTCATCGACCATCAAAACGTGACTTTGTCACTAATAGTCAAATAGTTATTTAAAAAAAGACACCTTGTTACACTGATCATGACCTCTGACCTCTAGTTTTTCTTTTAGTTTTGCATTTCCTTTCTTATTTCAACAGTCAAAACAAAAACAAACACCGGCAAAAACGTGAGCTCCTTCATGGAGGTAGTAAAAAACAAAAACAGAAAGAACGCCGATAAAGGGAAACACACATGCAGGAGAGAATGTAAATCTGTTTCAGAATGTATTCATTCATTGTGCATCGTGGTCTTATCCATAGTTACTCTCCTACATTATTCCACATTTGTTTTGTAGAGTGACATTTCGCTCTATCTTGACCGTGAAGGCATGTCTTTGGGACAACAAACAGCGGCAGATCTTTCATCTGGTATTTTCATGTATATTTTCTATATTCTATATTTTATATCAGTCTATAGTTTTCTGTCTTACCACAGATGCTGAGAAGCCTTCGGGACACACAGAGGCAGCTGGAACTTCACACTTCACACTAATATGAAGGGAACGGGCAGAACCAGCCAACAGCACAGTGACGAGATGACGTAACATCAGCCAACATCAGGAACTGACCCACGATTCAAACACTCCTCCTTCAGCCCAGTAACTTCACGGTGCGTCTGCCGCCAACTGGACCAACGGTTTCATTCCTCTGACTGAGTTTCCCCCAAACGTCAGAATCACACGACATAGATCAGGCACGGGTTTCCCTGGAGGCTCCGATGATGAAGAAAAACTTACTGAGGACACACAGGTGGGAGAACACGTGGGGAAAGCAGGAAGCTGATGCAGGAAGCTGATGCAGGAAGTGATACACTTCCTGCATTGTTTCAAAATAAAACATGAAGTGACAAAGAACTTTACAGACTAACACTTGTAAAATAAATGATACACAATTCACTCCTTCCTAAAAATACTGACTCTCTTTACCAGATTAGAGCTATTTCTGGGGATCTGTGTGTTGAATTCAGCACTGTGAAGCAGCTTCAGAACACACTTTATTCAGGTCCTCAGTGTTTTTGTCGACAAGGATTGAAATTCAATAATATTATTCTGGGTTGTTTTTTTTATTTCGTTTTTTTTCAGTGTGCCATGTCTGTAATAATCTGCTTGAGGAGGAATTTAAAATGGTGTCTCAGGGATCAAACCCTGTTTACGTGTGCAGAAATGACAATGAATAAAATATCATTGAGGGGGAAAAAAAAGAGATGGAAGTTCCCTGTGAAAGCTCCTCTATGTTGAATAATAAATGAAACGGCAGTTTGTCTGTAGATAGACCAAACTCAATTTCATGCATGATTTACTGCCATTTTTTTTCTTCCTGATCATCTGTTACATCAATATGTGTAACATTTTTAATAACTAGTGAGTGGAAGCTCGTGATAGCAGACGTGACAGTATTTCTTTAAAGAAGTGTGCACGTTTTCATCCCTCCATGCAGTCAGGATTAAGGGTCTCCAGATCATTCTTTCACCATCTTCATCGTCCAGCTCTTCCCACGTGATAATACGTCCTCCTCTGACCGTGCTGGGTTGTTTTTTTTCCTTAACGGCAGCAGCAGTGTTTGCATCTAGAAGTGATTGAATCGCTGGGAAAATTAAAAGAAATGTGAATCCTGAGTGTTTCCATCAAAAGTACGAACTTTGTGCCAACTGCACACCTGCGGGATTTAGAAATCTCGCGTGAGTTCCGTGTTCCGGGCCACATCCTCCTCCCCGATGTGACTGAGGTGCAACAAATCACGCAGTATGTAACGTGTACAACACAGTTCCATATATAATTTCATCTCTCCCTGACTGTTACCCCCATCACGGCCGAATTGCTGATCAGCACAAGAATATCAACTGTAACTCCAACGAAGTTTACTGGTAAATGATGAAAACTAAACTCGGCTCCCACAAGTATAGTGGAAGCAGACTCACACACATGTCAAAGTGGAGGAATGATGGTGTGTGTGATGTCCCTGGACGTTTCAGCTCTTAACGTTACACTGATGTTTCATCATTGTCTCTATTTCCTGTCTCGCTTTGTGTGTGTGTGTGTGTGCGAGTGAAGTGAAGATGAAGGGAGAGTGTGTGTGTGTGTGTGTGTGTGTGTGTGTGTGTGATATCATGAGAGCGAGGACTGTTCGGCCAATAAGCATCAACAAAAGCAGAAATTCTTGGTTTTCATGAGTAACTTGAGAAAATGTCACTTTGGACTTTTGTCCAGTCTGAGATGTCGGGTGGAGACAAAGGACGCTGTCCTTCACTGCGCCGTCACTGGGAACCAGAGAACAGGGTGTGCGATGGCTTGAGTGGACTGTGGTTACAATTAAAAAAAAAACCTGGATGAAAAGCAGATGTTTTTCCACACGACGGACAATCCAGCCAAACTTCCTCGGGCTAGAAGTTGGAAATAACAACCCCGCAGCACACGGTGATACCAGCAGAGCCTCAAGCAGCCGCTGAAGGAGCCTCGGCGGCGTCCCACGGGGGGCGACCAGCCTGAACAGCTGAGGAGACGGGGTTACAGACTGGCCTTCTTAATCCAGCCTCATGGAAACAGCGCCAGGGGACCTGTGGCATCCAGCTCCGCCTGCGTCACGGGGAAAAGCTGCGTTTGTGGTGATAAAGCGGACGCCGTAGCAGATGTCTGCAGTCTGTGCGGTCTAATGCAGGAAAGCTGCCGTCCCTCGTTAATCGAGCTGTGACCACCCTGCCGGCCTGGACGGCGGCTCTCCGCCAACGAGGCCCGGACCAAGAAACCTCCGACGACTTTGTCTGAATCTCTGCCAAGATGTGAGGAGCACTAAGCATGATGTCAGGAGTTAAAAGCTGCCGGAGCGTTGTGCCCCTGGTGGAGAGCAGGTGCTTCCACTTCAACAATGTGCATCCTGCAAGAGGATATTGTGCAATGTTTTTTTCATATGACTGACTAGAAGAACATCGCACAGAAACAATGCAGTTACCGACCGTTTTCACAGAATCCGTCGCTGAGTGATGATTCCTGAATCTCTCCTATGTTCCAGCTTCCACTTAGCTCTGAGCTCGAGGTTTTAGAAACACAAATCAGAGGTTGAACATTAAAAGTTATTGCCAAAGCTGCACATCGCAGCTGCCATTTCCAGGCAGAAAAAACATTAAAGAAAGTCTTAATGAGGTTACCTCTGGGCTCTGATGTTTGAACTCCAGGAAACTCTGCTGCACACAAGAACGTTACATCAAGATGCCCAACAGTGAGCTGCAGACTGCAGCGGTCATTAGACAGATTCATACGGCAAGAAAGAGGATGGCCAGAGTGGAGGTGATTAAAAAAATGGAAGGAACAGCTAAGGATTAATAAGAGAAATGTCACAGATAAAGGGAGAAGAAGAAGGAATACCAGTGAAGGGAGAAGAAACACAAAGTGAGGATGATGAGTGAGAAAGGAGACTTTAAACCAGCGATCCTCCCCGTACTTTGGGGTGTTTGAAAAAGGAAAAGTGTGAAAGCGATTTGCCATGATAGGTCATTGCAGCAGTTTTCAATAACTTCAGCTTCATGACCTCCTGCAGGAGTTTCCACTGAGCAGAGTTTGAGAGAGAATGCAGGAGGAATGTTAATGGAGCTTTTTGTCCTTTCAAAGTCTGTTCCTCCAGACAACACACACGCACACACACAAAGTGAGACAAACCTCATGTGAATACTTCAGAATAAAAATCATACATTTCACGTTATTTAAGTGCTGTTAAAATGCAACTGGACCCAAGTTTTCAAGGATTTTTATCGCTTGCAGTGAATCTCAGATGATCAGCTATTATTGATCTAAGGAGGAGAGAGTCTGACGTGGACTTCCTGGCTTTATTTTGAAATGTTTTCCCATGCATCTTCATCCGCTTCCTGTCTTTGTTGTTTTCCTGCTCTTTTAATTCATTCTTTCCTCCAGTATTTATCCTCCGGTCACCGTTGAAGGAGAAATGAACCCTCATGAGGCATCGAACCATTTGAGCCAACTGATTCGCTTCATCTCTTGAAGCTTCACGTGCACACAAAACCACCTACTGGCCAGGTGCAATAATTACAGGCAGCTGCATTTGACGCACATGACATGTGATGCATTGGATTTTTGTGTCTGTTTCAATGTATGTCTGTACATAAATTCAATTATACTAAAATAGTTTTGAACGCATTCTATTCATGTAAGTTTAAGTCCCAGATTGGTTGAAAAACGGTCACGTGGTACGACCAGGTAGCAAGGTTTCTGACGTCATCATTTTTGTCTGGATCACCACCAGTCGCTGTCAGATTGTGTTGTTCACCTGTCCTGCCCACCTTGTTTGGACTGTTTGGACGGTCTCTGGAACTTCTCTGTCCATTTACTTCTCCTGTACCGTTGTCTGACTCTCTCCTCTTTACAGTCCTTTACCAGGCCCCCTGTGTTGTGTTTCTATGTTGACTCGGTCTGAATTAGAAGGGGCCAGAATTATAAGGTCCTTGTTCGTTCGTACGGAAGAAAAAAAAATTATGTCTGAAGCGGAATAAGACCACACTGAGACTTCACACCTGCACAACAAACATCAGCCGCTACGGCCAGAAGGGTTCACAACACCTCCACATGGTGTGTTTGGCAGCTTAAGAAGCTTGTATGTGTGTGTGGAAAGAGATGAACCCCGGTTTTGTTTTGTTTTTCTTTTTGCACGTCAGCATTTCCATTCATATTTCCCACTTTAAACACTCAGTACCGTCTGACTATTAAAATGAAACGGCAACTTTGAAAAGCATCTATCTGACTGTTTTATATCGTTACCACGCTGGTGTTGTGGCAGGAACTTCAAAGAGAATCCCTTTGGGTCAGACAGCTCGAGTGCATCTCTCATCGCGAGCAAAACACACCAACGGTTAATTAAGAAAGTGAAAGGAGCCGGAGGAGGTCAGAGTTTGGGAACAGAGGACGGCAAATACGTGTCGGGAGTTTTTGGTGCATGAAAGCATCCCCGCAAGCACATGGACAGAATTACTGATACGAACTATGTCTAGTGCTATTAACAAATCTAGAGTTACCATTTGACGGGTGAAAGCGTCTGTGTGTCAATAATACATGGAGCAAAGACTCTGAAGGAATTCTAAAAAGTATGTGAAGGGACGGCGCATGTTTCACGAGTTAACCAGAAGTCGTTTTTTTGTTGTCGAACAGCGGAGTTGACCTTAAACCTGTGTCATCTAAAATGCATTGACTGAAAAATGCACGACTGAAAAACTCAAATGAACTGGAACATTTCTCAGAAATCGTGACGGCCGCAGTGAAAGTCTGTGACCTCTGGAAGTTGAAATAGGAATATCTTTGAAACAGCTTCTCATCGACAGACTTATCAGCACACATAAAACCTGTCACAGGGTAATCTGCTGGTCTTAAAGTTTTCAGTCGGATAGAATACCTAAGGATACGGACAGGTGAAGCCAACCAGTTTTCTTTTTTACATTTTTTTTTGTGAGAAATGAAGTTCCGAGTCAGCTCCTGCATGCTGACTCACTTTCTGACGTTTGACTTTCACCAGTCAGCTTCATATCCAACATGTCCACACGTCTCTTTGTTTTAATTAGGATTAAGAAATATGTTACTGCTGACATCAATTTTTATAAAACAAACTTCTCTTTCCAGTTGTCGACTGAATCCACATTTAATCAGGGCAGAGCGAGAAGGAACGGGAGGGCGCAAGAGGGAGAAAACGGGAAAAACAGAAAAAGAAACACCGACTGTGCAAAATACAAAAGCAGGAGCAGGGGGGTGGGGGGGGCGGGGGTAGTAAATGCAGGCGAGACAGAGACACCGTGTGATACGGACGAGATTGAAACGCTTCATGCAGGTTGAAGCATAAAACCGAGCTGCAATTTTCTGTTTTAAACACACGTCATTGCTTGACGGTCAAATTATTCAGCGGTGATCCAAAAGCCAATTAGGTGTGGAAACCTGAACATATTTGATAAACGGACACGTGGGAAGGACACGTCTGATTTCAAACAAACGTTCTTTAAAATGATCTCGTGTCGTAGTCAAAACCAAGACAACAAATACTTATACTAATACTAATACTAATACTAATACTAATACTAATACTAAGTGATGAAACATTATCATGCCATGGCAAAATGTGTGCATGGGTTCTCTCTGGGTACTCTGGCTTCCTCCCACCACCCTCCCATTGATCCCATTGATGTTGTTTGGTCCGGACCTGCGGACTTTAAGACCAAACTGAACCGCACGTTTGGGAGAAAGATCAGATTTCTAAAGACGGCGTTCCAGTGTCCCACTTTCCAGCCAAACTATTTCTGGGCCCCCAGTCAGCCATGAAATGTGACCTCCACAAACATCCACAGCCTGAGCAGCCTCACTTGACTCCTGGAAAAGCCCCAGTAGTAAATGAGCAGGTAAATGTCAGGGCGTGTGGAACGAGCAGCCGGACGGCGTTCATCACTCCGATCAGCCGACCCCTGGGTTGACAAATGATGTCTTAGCTGACGATGGTGAGTGGCCATCGTTCAGATGTAATGTGGCAGCTCGCCGTACGTGTTCCTCCACATCCATGCGGCGGGAGTTGGGGGGGGGGGGGGGGGGAAAAAACCAAA
>CAAKHB010005488.1:103558-129579 GCA_901007665.1 Aeoliscus strigatus | reverse complement strand
TGTGAGTGGGAAACCTGGTCATGTAAAGAGTGCAAGTGTGTGTGTGTGTGTGTGTGTGTGTGTGTGTGTGTGTGTGTGTGTGTGTGTGTGTGTGTGTGTGTGTGTGTGTGTGTGTGTGTGTGTGTGTGTGTGTGTGTGTGTGTGTGTAGTAGTAGAAGCTTTAATGACACACGCTTTTACTAATCCAGTACAGTTTTCAGTTCCATCAAAACTATAGATTGCCGACTCCTCTCGACATCACATAAAATAATCACCACAGGGAAAAAATCCAATATAATATTTAACAGCTGAAAAAAATACACATTTATTTTTTATGGATTGCCTATCTACTACTTCTCACTATACTAATATATTATAGTATGTATAATTATATACAATTTATAATGAATAATAATAATTATAATCATACATTTTTGATTTAATAATATATACATATATTACACACATACCAAAAATGCATCACTATTGTGCAGCGATATCATCATAAGTAAGTTTGAGTGGAGTTCCTTCTATAAATGTAAATACGTATATGTAAATATTCTTCTCTGCCGCTGACAGAAAGGTTTTGATGTCCTCACTGCTGTCGATGTGATGGATAACAAGAGTTTCCTGGCGAAGCTCAAGTTCAGCGCCAGCGGGAGGAGTCTTCATTACTACCTGTACAACTGGATGTGTCCTCGTATGAGTCCAAACGAGGTACAGCAGCCATTTGTGTTTGAATGAGCCTCCGTCACTGACAAAAGGAAAGTCCCACTGTCTGTACAATAGAACGGATCACCAGTACCTCTAGTGTTTGGATGCTGATGACCTCTGACATCAGTGTATGAGTGTGTTTGCAGCTTTGCACCTCAGTTATGTGCCTCTTGTGATCATGTTTCATATCATATTACATGCTCTATTTATCTATTTATTTTACCATTTCATCATGGTAGTAGTAGGATATATGTTATTCGAGCACATTTGGCTAATGATGCCTAGCGACAAGGTGTGTGTGTGTGTCTGTTTACAGGTGGGCTTGGTGTTACCAAGCTGACCTCCCAGAGAGAAGTAGAAGATGAATAAATAACATCAAACTGCATCAAAAGCAAGAATTTGGGTTCAGGATATTATCTGTCAACATGTCAAACTGTGGGAGAAATAAAGATTAGAATCCATTCAAAAACATCTATCATCAGGTGTTACTTATTTATCGTGCTCGGGAATTTTTTTTTTTTTTTTTTTTGCTGCAGTTCAGAAAATAACCCAGAGTCTGTTGTGTTTGTGTGTCTTTGTCTCCAGGTATTTCAACACACAATTCACTTGAACTCTGGTAACACTATGTTTCGTGTTAGTGGGGCCAAGACAGTTGATTTTTGTATAAAATCATTGGTCAGTGTCACTCATGGACATGTATAGTGGAGCACACTTATGCACACACACACACAGACACAATTGGAAGGTGCATGCGTCACACGTACTGTAGACTGTCCAGTAAAAGCCCACAGTGAGATCACTGTCTCCCAATGGTCAGCAGGGGGCGCTGAGACCTTAAATTATGTCCTTTGGTGACCACTGGAAAACCCACACCTGCTTTGCATTTTATTGTTTGCAGAACAAAAACAAACAAATATGGTGTGTGTGCGTGTGTGCGCGTGCGTGTATGCGTGTGTGATTGGAAGGGGTTACCCCACTATCCTGTTTAAAATATAGTACATAAGAAGAAAACAAATAAAATGCGTTTCTTTCACAAATAACCATATTTTTATTATTATTATTTATATATATATATATATATATATATATATATATATATATATATATATATATATATATATATATATATATATATATATATATATATATAATGTCTATAATAAATATAATATAATATTCGGTATAAATCTATAAATATAATGTAATATAATATGTATAATATCTATATAATATCAATAATAATATGTTAATATTATTGTTTTTATTATTATTATTATTATTAGTAGTAGTAGTAGTAGTGGTGGTAGTTGTTACAAGTGGGGGCAAAAAAACTCATTTTTTAAAAGTATTTATATGGACCAAAAAAGTCCCTTCTCTTCTTAGTTTGACATCTCTTAAGTTAATTTATCGTCAGGCCGAGGGCAAACAAGAAGTGACTAAATTACCAGATGTACCTAAACGCAGCACGGCGCTTCACAGTGTGGGCCAATCAGCGGCGAGACGGCAATTTAAGTTTGAGGAGCCTCCGCCAGCGCCAACAGTCCCACTGCCGCCGCCTCCTCCTCGTTGTTAGCCGCTGTCTGCCTGTCTGTCTGTCTGTCAGTCAGTCTGCTAGTCAGTCTGCCCGGCAGCCGACAGCGGCGGGTTCAGTGTAGGAGACGAGCAGGCTTGCAAAAGCAGAGCAAACACTGGCTGTATTCTCGGTATCCATCTCCCGCGTTTAGCCGGCGCAACGTGAATTGCCGAGGACAGGTTAACGTTAGCATCGAACTTTACCGAACACAAGTTAGCTACTGTGCTACTGTTGAAGTCTCGCGGTGACAGCAGCAGCCTCTGACGTGCGAGCGGATGTTGTGTTTGCTGACAGAACTGTAGAACTTCGTGACAGGTACGTTACCCTCTTGTATACTCTACTTTTCCTGTCAGTGTGTAACCGTAACGTCCCAGTCACGTCAGTGACGGCTGGTGTTCGCATGAATTGAGAGGTTCCCACGTCCAGCTGACAGCTCCGACTTACTGGGGTTCATGTTGCAAGCATGTGATGGTAGTTTTGGGTTGTAATGAGCTCCCGCTCATTGCATTAGTCTGTGTAGTTTTCTTCCTTTCTTCCTTCATTATTGACCTATTTCTCTAGTTGACAATGTGACAGATTGAATCATGTCCTTCACTGAACCTTAATGTGTCTAGTCTGTGTGTGTGCGCGTGTGTGTGTCTCAATCTGCCTTTGCTTTTGTAATTCCTGCAACACTGCATTCAATTAAGACCTTTCTGTGGAGTAACCCCCTTATGACCTATGAAGTGAAAGTACATCCAAAACAGCTGCTTTTATCCTTTCAGCCCCCCAACACACACACACACACACACACACACACTCTGGACGTTTCAAATTGGTCAACAGAGACTTACAGCTGAGTGTATCTGCGCTCTTTCCGCAAGCAGTCCCTGTCCAAACAGTGACTGAGAGGGCCGAGCATGTCAGGCTGTAAAACACCTGTGAAAACAAAGTACCAGAAAGCTATTGTGGAAAAATAACAATGTGCTGAAATCATTTCAGAACTAAATCAGAGTCGTGTTGAACTGTGTCGAACTGCAATGCAAATAGTGCTTTGGTAATGTGTGACGCATGTGTACAGACATGCATCACGCCGGTTTGATTTCTGTGTAAATATGGTGAGCTGGGTTTATTCTGTGAGCTTTGTTTTCATAATGTGATTGTTTTTCTGTCAGAGTTCAAACTATTATATGTTCACAATGGGGGATTTTGCGGAAAATCTAAATCAGGTCTCATGACTCAGAACAGCAACAGATGTCAGATATAAAATTTATATTTTGGAGTTGGAAAAAGCAGAGCCAATCAGCTTCATGTCATGCACTAACAGATCACTTTAATCATAAACAGAGACAGAATTATTTTTTTGGCAAAGTTTATTTTCAGTGTTATACATTACATCACACCATCGGTTCCCCTGACAGAACCCATTGGTGCCTAATTGATTCATCATAAACCCAAGATTTCATGTACTTCCAATCTTTATAGATGGCTACAATAGTTTAATTTAGTGCTGCCAGTCATATGAGTAGTTACTTCCATTCAGATGAGAATAATAATTGAATAAATTATGCTTCCTATTAAATGTCTGCAGTATTTCCCAGATGGTCGTTTCCCCACTGTCTGTGGCCTTGGTCACGACATGTTTCCAACACCTTTCGTAGCCAGCACGTATTGAGTGAAACAGGAAAAAACGCTGATATGTGGCGTGATAAGACTACTAGCACTTGCTGATGTGTGTGTGTGTGAGTGTGTGTGTGAGTGCGTCAGGTATGGAGCAGGATAGCACATGTTTGTGTGAGTAGTGTGTGGACAGATCGTATCCAGCTGAGCAGTACAGCTGGAACACAAAGTGTCCAAAGAGGGAGGACCCCCCCACACACACACACACCCCACCCTTCCCCCGGCTCTTTACCTGCCTTTTCTTTGGCTCAGACCCTAAACAGGGTGACAGACGCACCATTGTTGTTGAGCAGGAGGGAACTGCGGCGGTAAGTGTTATCATTGTCTTGTGTCTGTCTGCCCTGATGCGTTTATGCAAGATCTGATTACGCAGCCCAATTCAGAGGGCATCAGGGGACGTGCTGTGGATGGAGCTGTAGAAACTTGTCTTGTACTGCACCGAAGCAGCAACACAGAATTAAAGTAGCTGATGTTGCAAGAAATGTCACTCTGGATCAGGTTTCTATTCGGTGATCAATAACGTGTCAAGGAAACAACAGCCTGGTGTGCAAGGTTTGAAGCCTTAGATGATATATTTGATACTCAAGCTTAAATTAGTTTGTTCCTCTGGCATTTATAACAAATGGATATATAACAAAGCAAATGGACTGGATCAATGCTCTTTTCTGATTGTCTGGCATCCGTGTGTTAAAACCGTTTAGTGCACACGTAGTTGAGCTCCAGGTTAACTTTTAATATCCATCTGTTACTTTGGCAACATAAAACAGCTGTCAGCGGTAACAACAGCTGGATATTTGATGAGGAAAACAAGGACCCGATGCGAGTTAGTGCTCAATCACATGAAAACATAAATAAATGGTCCCATTTCTGTTTCTTTGGCAAATGGCCATTGTATAAGTTGGTTAATCATTTTTAAAATGTTTTTTAAACCGTTTAACCCACACCCTCCTGTTGATTAACCCTTGCCTGCTGGGAGAAGATATGTCCTGCTGTTATCAGAAAGTCAAAGATTTGTTATGTAGTCAAATCGACATGTCAGAAAGACTCTGAGGAGGGCCACACACGGTTTGAGTTTCCCACTTCATCTCTTGTTTTAATTGAATCGTCCTGTGTGAGGCGCTTACGGTACTGTCTGTCTTTTTGAATTTATGGAGCTTCAGGGCACGATTTTAACCTGTTCTCCTACAAACATGATGATCCTTGCACAGCCTGGAACCTCTGCCGTACAAATATTTATCCCAATAAGAAGGGATGGGACAAGACTGGCAGTAGAAACTTGCAGGGATGAGTCCAGGTTACTCTCGGGCTAATCGGCTCTGAGACATATTTACAAACCAAGCTGGCAGTTGGAGTGGACCGCGTCCAGCTTCGACACCTAACGCTGTTCAGCGTGGGCCCACTCCAGCGGTGCCTTTCAACAATGTCATATTTGCATGGCACTTGCACATGTGGTTATAATTCAGAGATTCATTTAATTTGTACACTCCTAATAGTTTCCATGCGTGAGGTCAACACAAGGCCTCTCTGCATACTTCATTTCATTTTGTTTTAGCCCCGTGCCAGAGCAGAAATTCATCTGACACCATCGTCAACTCCAAATAATGCCTCATAATGAAATATGAGAGAATGTTTTCAATCTTGGCTCGGGACAAATGGGTTTACAGGCAAGGTTTGTTTTTGTGCAGGTCCACCAAGGTTTAACTACCTTTTTGTCCATGTGATCCACAGATGTTGCAGTGAAACATTCACATGCATGAAAGGATATTTGCTGTATAGTAGTATAGTATATGTAGGAAGACAGTCAGAGCAGCAGTGTTTCGTTTGAATACAGACGTACTCAGTGGTATTTGGATGACAGTATGTGTGATTCT
Organism: Aeoliscus strigatus; assembly: GCA_901007665.1. Lineage (NCBI taxonomy): Eukaryota > Metazoa > Chordata > Actinopteri > Syngnathiformes > Centriscidae > Aeoliscus > Aeoliscus strigatus. The sequence goes on along the minus strand of CAAKHB010005488.1, from coordinate 123,783 downwards.
GACAATTCTGATGTCTTATCTCAGGGATAAACTCTGAAATCTGTTTGATTTTTTTCCCTATGAACCACAACAGACTGACTGTTCCCATTGTCTCACATCCTGCCTTGAATTCTACCCTGTTTGTTTTGCTCATGTGAGGTCAGAGGGAATACACACTTTAAAGACATAAGACAAATATAGTGTCGGTACATTTTGATAGTTGGATGATACTATGATTCAAAATGGGTACATTTAACCACACTGTTGTGCACTTTCTAGAGGATCCCATCCCACGGGTTTGTCTGGCATGAGTGGTTAATGGCTCTACTGTTCATACATCATAACCCATCCCCCTGCAAGATAGCAGACCCCTTAACCCCTCCACTCCCTGCTCACTTTTTGCATTCCAGCTAGCCAGATGGTATCTGCTGTGCACAGTGGAAACCCCACGAGCAGGATTCTCCGGATCAGACACCCCCACCTCGCCCCCGCATGAGGAGAAAAAAAAATCGCATCACATGGCTTTCCATAGAGTAGAATCACTTATTCATCCCATGATATGAATCCAGCTGGAACATACTGTGTTTGTCAAATGGGAAACCTCCTCATGTAATTATATGTAATTATACCAGTATGCAGGAATATCTGTGATGTATTTGTAGAGTTCCATTTGATGTTTTTGTCAAGGTAATGTAATTTCAGGCTTAGTCAACAACAAAAACTCACGTTGACGCGTCGTGTTAATGATGATATCACGTACCGGCCGCTTCATGCTCATCTCTAGTTCACAAATAAGGTTGATACCTCGTAGATGTTTTTAAATCGCAAATCACAATTTGTCCGTTAACCACCATCCTATGGAAGGACATAATACCTATGTACGTCTATCAGTCGGAAAACCATGGAAGAAGTGTGCCCAGTTGCACAGGTGTGAAGATTTAAGCTGTTAGGTTAAACAAAAGTCCAAAATAGGTGCTTATAAATAAGGAAGATAAGAAGTCGACTAATAGAAAAAAAAGTCGATACATTAGTCAACAACAGAAATAATGGTTTGTTGCAGCCCTACTTTCAGCCACTGGTGGACCACTGCAGGTGAAGTCTGTCTCAGGTTTATCTTCCATGCTGGAGGGTTACATGAAGATTTATTATGCAATCATGTGCACCAGCAGTTTTGGCAGAAAGGGGCTTCAGGGAGTAAAATAAATACTCAGACAGACTCAGACAATCCCTCATTATCTCTTTCTCTCGGCTCGAAACAACGGGTTGAGTTTAAATCATAGCGTTGCTTCAATTCAGTGCACTGACAGATGCCTTGGAAACATTTTTTACAGTTGACATCACCCGCAGATGTCTTTAAATTGAAGTGTTGCTGAAGTGAGGCAGGCCCCCCCCCCCCGTCAGTGGGTAATAATGGGTAGTGATTGGTGTTAGAGTGGCTGTTTTAACCATAGCTACTACATCTGTGCCATAAAACCCAGCATGGGTGTTGTTTCTGGCCGCCATGGACTGCGAAAAGAATCCAGTGGAGCATACTGTGTGTTGACATGCATGTGTACGATTCCCCAGCTAGATAAAACCCCATAAACCCCACCCTGTGATTGCAACCTTGTCTGGCAGCCAGGATGTGTATTTCTGTTTTTGTGATTCTCCCTGGTGTGTGTGTGTGTGTGTGTGTGTGTTTGTTTACTCCCATTCGTCACATGTAATGGCTCCTTTTTGTGCAGAAAACAGAAGGCCGGAAGGCTCGAAGAAAGAGCTGGCAAAAAGTAAAAAGTACACACACACATGCTGCCGTGCTCCCCGATGACGGAGCAGAGGAGTTGGCCTGGTGACAGGGAGGCTCCACCTCATGCAGGTCGGTGCCGTTTTTACAGTCTCGGTTTCGCAGGCATGAGTACCCAGGGGGGCTGTTATGTCAACTGCCTCACGAGTGACTGGCCTCAGTCAGCAGGAGTTCTGGTAAAAGGGATTTGAGGGAGTTTATGTCTGTGAGGGAATGAGTGCAGAGGGAGACATGGATTAGTCATCCTCCTCCCCCTCATCGCAGCAGCAGATCTTGTCCTCTTTTTGAGCCAGTACCATCAGACTGGGGCCCCCCCCTCCCTGGCCCTGGCCCGGCACCCTGGAGACACATGCCCCACAAAGCCGTCACATCCACCCCCACAAAAGCCCATTATCTCCACCCTCTTTTCCATCTCCTTTCCTTTTTCCGCTGTGCTGACCTCTGCCGTTCTCTCCATTCTCTGTGTGCACCCGCCCCTCTTCTCCTCTGGACCCTTTTCATCCTTCTTTGTATCCCCGTACACCCTGTATGCGCTTCCTTTTTCCCTTCTACTTGGCCTTTTCCTCCTCGTCTTACTTCCGTGCACCTAGCCATGGAAGTGTTGAGTCACGTTGGTGAGGACCAAAGTCAAGACAAACCCGCCCCCTCGGTCAGAATCGGTCCAGAGTCCTGTGAAGCTGTCTATTGGTGGAGGCCTGTTTCAACAGGATGAAGTGTTGCCATTAAAACTCCATTCTGCTTGTGGTTGCAGGCAGGATACTAAAAGCACTATAAGTGCTGAGAGATTGTTTTTTAACAAGAAGCACATTGGCCACTCAGCATGTGGTTGATTGTTGTATCAAGGGAGCTGAAAAAACTGATACAACCTCGACGCACGCGCGCCCCTTCCCCAGCTGTGATCTGCTGCATGTGGTCCGCTGGCTAATGGCCTGCGCGTAGACTCAGGCCTGTCACATGACCTAGTTGCAGTCACACATACTGCAACACACACTCACAATCACATCAGAGGAAATTTAACTGTGTTGGATTTGTTTTTGATTTATTGACTGAGCCTCAATCAGCTGAGGTCAAATCATACACATTATATATAACAGGCATACAGAGAACAATATAGCAGTACTCAATTAAGTTGGTTGATCTGGGAGTGACATCCACTCGTTCCCATAGTTGCCACCTAGGGGAAGGAGGAGCACATGACACCACATAGCCTCAGGATGTTGATAGACCTATAGGGTTCAGAAGTTACAATGGTAAAATGCAGTTCAAATGTGAATTAATGTTTCTACCTTCTGGTGTTGTTTAATAGCAATGTATTATGATGTTGTTACCAATAAAGAGGAACACAGAATGATTAGAATTTCATTAAGGATAATACTAGAAAGATAAGAAAACAATAATGGACACTCAGAGAAGTTTTACTGGATCCATTACTCATTCATCCACAGTCACATGCTGATGGTGGTCAGCTGTAGGCTCGGGTTTGTGTGCCCTGGGGCAGAAACGGCTGCCCGTTCAATGACCTCTCAGACTACATCTGAACATTCATTCACATTCACACTGGGCGGTGTGGGTGTCCCGCTCAGCCTCCTGAGCTAAAAATCCCAAAAATGATACGGAGAAATGTTCTCAGGACAGATTTTCCTTCATCTTCTTCCGTTGCTCCGGTTACGGGTCTTGGTTGAGCTGGAGCTGATCCCAGGTGTCAACAAGTGAATGTCAAGGTTCAACCTGCATGAGGTGGGAGGAAGCCGGAGTATCCAGCGTACCCATCTGATTTTCTCTTCCATTGAACTGAATGGATGCCTTGTGTGTAGGTTTCACTTTAAAGGCTTACTGTCTTGTAAGTTCACCTTGAATGTTTGCTAAACAAAGCCTGCCCTGTGTGAGTTCTAGCTGAGTTTGCACTTTACTCACTGAAGAAAACCCCCAACCTTTGATTTTTTTTTTTTTTTTACAGTCAAGATCCCCCTACTTTCCCCATGTGTATCCACTGTTTATGAGAAGGGCGTTGCCGGCATTCCTGCTTTGTCCTCTTGTGTGGACATGTGGATTGTGGGGGGGGCCCAAAAAAACATGCACACCAGTGTGCTACAGGTCAGCCCTCGCCTCTGAGGCAGCTGTCTGAATGGGTTATGTCATCATGCAAACCATTATGTGAACAATGCAGGTTCCCTGCAGACCTGAGACACACATCCTCTCTTCAAAGGCCCAGCTTCGTCAGGGTTTTTAGGACATTTTGCCCATTCTGGGCTTGAAACCCTGATGGTTGCTGATCAGTGTTGGCACAAGACACTGATCTGTCAGATAATTTCTTCTCAATGTGGCGTCTAAAAACTAATCTGGACATGAAGTGAAAATTCAAGGCCATTCCAGTTGACAACAAAGGCGCTGAAGCTCTTTTTTTCCCTTTACTTTTAGAATGCAGAGTGGCTGTCGAGTTGTTGAATCCATTCAAGTGCCTCAAACAATCGCGTCCTCTTTGACAAATCTGGATACATGCCAGGTCCACAAGTAGCATTTCCTCACGAAACAAGCTCGTGGGAGAGTCAGGAAGTGACATACTTGGCTTTTGTGAAACACATCTTACTCTCATGGCCAGTGATGACTCCCAGTAGGATGTGCAAGGTTAGAGGACTTCCCCGTGCTTTCAAACAGCTTGTTTACTTGCCCTAGAGAGGAGAAAAACATTATGGCCTGCATGAATTGGCAGGTAGAGCAGGCATAGCAGCATACTGAGGGAGGTGAGCGAACCGTAATCAGAGAAACAACAGCCGTGACTAAAGGATGCACCGCTGGGGCCGTTCCAGAGAGCATGTTAAGTGAAAACTCGGGTGTGTTTTCAGTTTTATTTTTACTAGAGCTGTCAGAGTCAACTCTTAATGCCACAATTTTTTTAACGTGTGATTAACGCTAAGTATAAAAAAATAAATCAGCTTTTTTAAAAACATCCAAAAATACCTTAAGGTACATTTATAACAGCAAAAAAGTGTGAATCAATGTGTGATTAATCTGTGATTAATTAACTATGGACAACGTGTGATTAATCAAGATTTTTTAAAAAATCCTTTGACAGCCCAAATTTTAACATAAACTACCGGTTTTCCTGACAATGGGCTCCTCAGTAAAGTTGAAGGGTGAAAAACGACACGCATTTTGTTTGGTTGGACCTCCCACACTGACTCACCCACAACATGGAAGAGAATGTTTTCCCTCCCTAAAACCAAATTGGTCGTCGTGGACCAACGCTTTCACCCTCTGAATGTGTCTTTCTACCTGACCTGCTTGTTCTGACGGGGGAAAAAAAAGACATTAAGACACCTTGGGTTGTGTTCTCGGTGTAAAACACCCTCCAAACCGAGTTATCTTGGATGACTTCACATTTGCTGATTAGGGGTTATGATTTTTAATGAATGACTCACTTTTAGTCCCTGTTGTTGCTTAAAATAACATCGGCAGCTTCCAGATAAAGCAGCTGCACTGTTCTGGGTCTCCATGGACGAGCTTTAGCGTGCTGTTTAGCGCTCCTTTTATAGCTAGTGTCCTAGGTGACTTATGTAATCTCGTGCACACTCCTGAAATCAACATCCAGCCTCAGGATCCTTTTGCCTTCATAAGGAAATTCACAGTTTGGAGGATCCTGTTTGAATTAAGGACGTCCTCGTTGGATTTCCTCAGACGGGTCAGGGAGCGTCCCATTGTACGTGTACCTGGCTTGTCACATACGTTTGACATGTTTGCGTTCAGGAAGCCCCCACAACACGCACACACTCACTCACTCATGAAAGGCTACTTTTTATTGATGTAGACCAAAGGGTTGAGGCGTAGTACCACTGATCACTACCAGTTGATTAGACTGATTACTTAGGGACCAAAGTTCAGTCACTTTTGTCAATGTGTGTGTTTTAAGAGTTGAAAATTTTAGGCTGGAAAGCTGATCTGTCAGTGGTTATATGAGTTAAATGATTTTTTTGTATTTGACGGACTGTGGAAGTAGAAACAGAAACAGATGACAGTGGACATCAGTCGTTATGTGTGCAACCTCGCAATACTTGGCTTTCTTGGCTTCACATTGGTGCATCACAGACCTGACTCACCTCTCTCTCTGTCCAGACTTCATGTATATGTTTCCTGACTATAAGTAATGAAGGGAAACATGATTTTTTTTTTTTACATAAATACACTTCTCCATATTCATCTCCATATTTCTCCTCTGGTTTCCATCAAGAAGTCCCAGAGCATCATAAGCATACTTGTGCTGTGAGAAACGTCGGTGGAAAAGTCCCTGTGCTTGGCCTGGAACAGTTGTCAGCTGGTGATGCATCAAATCAGGGCATCTTTCAAGCCTCTATGTGGTTTTCTGCTCTGTGAACATTAAATGGAACAAACTCAGCCTTCTAATTTCTTACCTACTCACTTTTTCAACAGTCAGAAGTTATTCAACATAGCTTTTTTTGTAATCACGTCAAATGTGGAAAGAAGTAGCTGTAATGGAAATACTAATTTTAGTAATGTTGATGCATTTTAATGCACAGTTACATTGCGCCAGGTTAAATTCATCCTCCACCGAACCTGCGGCATCACATACTAACCCTACAGAGCACAGCTGTCAAAGCTTTGGACTCATTAATGAACGTTCTGAACAATTGGAATTGTTTTTTTCATCTGAAAATGCAAAATATCAAGTAAGAGATGCAATAGATGTTTGAGGACTTTGTTGGTCAAGGTCAATAACATTGGACAAAAGTTGAGAAAATCTATTGCAACACATTGACTTGATACTGTCTCAGCGTTTTCTTTTTTTACAGTGCACAGTTTTATCACTGTGTGAAAACTGTTTGCACTCCTGTAGGTGTAGAAGGAAAAAACATGGAGAAAAAAAATAAAAAGGGGAACGGGAAAAACAGTGTCTTTGCACTCTTTATATCGACATTCTTTTGGCTCAAAATAATCCATATGTCTGTATTCTGCAACATTTTTAGTCTTTGTAAGACAAAGTCAACCACACTCACTTTCCCATCTGGGCAGTACGGCGTTTGCCGGGTGTTGTGTTTGTAGTAAACAAAGACTTGTTATGAGTTTGCACATGGGGGTTATTCCATGAATCCACACCAAGTGTGATGGAGCTCTTTGATGTTTCTCCCCTTTCCATCTGGCAGAGTCGACGGAGGTTATATGAGAGCCTCAGAGTGGTGGTCGGCTGGCTGACATCATTCTGGGGCGGGGCTTGGCTTACAGCTTTAGAGCTCAGCCAGTTGTGGCCAGGTTCCTATGCTGGAGACATGTCATGGTACATTCCGTCCAACAGCAGTGTGTTTGAGAGGCTGTTGTTGCACATTCAAATGTCTCACCAACTTACCAGGAATACTAATGATGTCCTCATTTCCTGTTCGCAGCACTGTGATGAACTTCACGATCTACAAACATTAGGAAGGTTGACAACACAACGCGGGCTCTTCTCACCCCCATTCACACCGGCACCTGCTCTGAACCATGGATGGAATTGACACCTTACAGAGTTCAGCGCCTGAGACCAAAGCGGAGCGCATTGCCCGTTACAAAGCAGAAAGGAGGAGGGAGCTGGCCGAGCGCTATGGCAACACTGAGGAGTTCACCTCCAAATATGTCCGTAGGGACAGGAAAGTTGCCGACTCATCCGAAACCGTGTCTTCGACAGTCAAGGAGAGGGAAAGACGCGAGGATAACGGGTCGGAGCAAACACACAGCAGGAGAGGCCTCAGGGAAAAGGCTGCTCAGCCCGAGGAGCACGCCGGTAATGACAACGAGACGAGCACTCACCTCAAAGCAGACGCACTTCTGTCCTCCAAGCCAACAACTCTGTCTTCTGTAAAGACATCTGCTCATTTCAGGTGAGTTATTATAACAAAACTCTTAGAGTGACTTGACTATTACTATTACTACAAAGTCCCATTTTGATGAACAGGATATTAAATGAATTTAGGATGCTGACATTGGGTGGAAATGAGCTGATTGGTGGAGGTCTGCGCTCTCCAAGTGCTTTTATAGTTTAACATATATTCATTTTCCTGGGCGACGCGGTGGTGCAGCGGTGAGCACTGTCGCCTCATAGCAAGAAGGTCCCTGTGACCTGTAACTGGAGCAACAGGAGCTGATGAATGAATTCATGCTCTTATTGTTGGCAGTAGAGGCAGAGACTCAGGCTCGCCTGTATGTTTCTATGGTAACCTGCCCATCAGCACCTTCTCGTGCAAAGACAGCAGCGTGTTCCGATAGTCTGTATAATAAAATCAAGTGATATGGATTTCAGCAATGAAGTTGGCTATTAGTTTGACTTTAGTAATACACATCTGGAGTTGAAGGGGAGCCAGCAAGCCTTTGGAGAAGACTCAGTGCTGAGTGAAGTAAACACATCTAATACATTTCCAAAATTGGCCATGTGTGCTCAGCTCAAGCCTGCCACATTTATTGTGACAGGGCATGTTTTTCTGTGATGACAAGCAAGATGCCGCGCTCATGGTGGGTCATTGCACTCTGCGGTCATATGATTAACACATGTGGGGCAAGGGGCGGGATGTGTTGTACACAGCAGGAACAGAACATGTTAAGTCATGGCTCCGGGGATGTTTTCGCTCTCATCAAGCTGGTGATTCTGCTTTGTGCACAGAGCCGTGCTTGTCTGTTCTTGACTAACAGCCCGAGGGAGCGTGGAGAGAGCTGAGACGGACAGATGTGTTGAGACATAGTTTGGGGATCGTTGGGGAGTTTTCATTCCTTCTGCTTATCCAAGCATCTTACCTTGATCAGCTTGACTGACGTCTTATGTATCTGGACCAATTGTTTTTTATGAAATCGGGGAGAGAATCTGCACATTGTGTGTGCAAGTTGTAGCAAATCCATTTAATAGTCTCGTGGTTCAGGTTCAGGTTTTAGGGTTCTGTGTGAATAATTTAGGAGGGATTATAGGCAGAAATGAAATATGATATTCAAAGCATGTTTTCATTATAATCACCTGAAACTAATAAAAGTTGTTTTTGTTGGCTTAGAATGAGCCCTTCATATCTGCACTGCACAAAAATATAAACATATGGTTCGATTTATGAATCTTTTGTGTATGTGTGGCTTAAGTAATGATGGGACATAAATGCCACAGTATTCAACAACACAACTGTGCTGAGTAAGTGAAGTGGTAAATTTGAAATGACAATGTGAAAACGTTGGAGTGAAGTCATACGCTGGCCTTGGACAGTGTCCCTGCAGAGGATTTGTAATAATTGGGCTGGATAATGTCTGTACCCTCTTCCCTCGTGTGTACTGAACCCTCTTTGGCGTGACGTGTGATGGTACAGGAATAGCACAAAGGAAACTGGGACCAAGAGCTGTCAGTCAGCAGCGTTATCTGACACAGACAGAAACCCAGCTGATGGGTTACAAATACCATTTTGACATTTGGGATTGTTGCAGTCATTTGAAGTCTCCTACGGAGCCAAGCCAAACCTCTTTTTCCCCTAGAGTTAAATGTTTGCGCTTCACTGAGTGGAATGATTCATGTAGAGTTTGACATTAGAATGCTCTTTTCACACTCACAGATACAAGTTAGCATTTAATGCCTATAAATTAGACTAAATTCTGGATGTGGGGGGTTAAAGTAGTCACACAGGAGGTTAGTAACATCACCCTGAAGATGCAAGGGGTCGATGCACGAGCAATATTTATCTATTTATTTATATTCTTTTTATATGTATTTATACTTATATTTATATTGTTTATATGTATCATTTATAATTTCCCTGCACAGTTCCATTCTCTAAAGGTCTTACAAAATATTATAGCCATTATTAAATAGCACAGTCTAAGAAAATAACCTGCATCACAGCTTTGCTAACGTCTGAACTAGCCAATAACGGTGCTAACCTCTGACCCCTGCCAGCTGTCGACCACGATTGTTTTCAGTGCAGTCCTCTCCCCTCCTCCTGTTACATCATTGCTGCTGCCCCACAGGCAGCTGCTGTTCCCATCCATTTTTAACGTCCATTACTTAGAGATGAATGATCATCATCCAGTGCGACAACAGCTCTGCTGTTCATGGAGCAGCTCGAGCTAATTGAACAGGAAGTCTGTCCTAGCAGGCACAGTAAGTGGCTTTCTGCTCGTTCGTTGGGTCGGTACGGCGTTTTTTTTGTTTCTGTTTTTGTCCTGTGGCTTTGGTCCAGTTTGAAAGCATCACTTTCGGTGGAGATGATTTGTCCTCTGTCTAGTATGTTGGAGTGACCTTGTGTGTGTGTGTGTCTCTTTCTCCTAGGCTGCCGGCACCCGATGACACAAAGGAGCCAAAGGGTAAGAAGAACTCTCATTTACCCTCTCACAGTCAGTGTTCTGCTCCTACCTGCTTCACCAGGCTTCTTTCTTTTTTTTCTATAAAAAAGAATGTCTGGTGAGTTTTGGCAGTTTTTGTGCAAGATCTTGATTCTGTGGTTGTGCAAACCTGCTCTTGCATGTCTTTTTGTGCATTTACCCTGGAGGCTTATCTCAGCCAGCTAGAACTTAATTTGTAGTTTATAAGAATAGAGACGAGGACAACGGGCTTACACCATAGCAGCTGGCTGTTTTTTGTTTTTTATTAGCGAAAAAGAGCACTGCTCCAAGTGGAACCAACAGAGGTGATCCCATGGATCTCATGATGGGTTGTCTTGGCACTGACGTGTGCACTGGTGCATGGCAGGTACAAATAAAAAGCAGAGGCGGTCCACTCGTGTCTAAATGAATCTCCACATATCCAAACAAACAGTAACGTGGGTGTTTGTGCTCGCTCACCGACTGCTCCGACCGGCTCTACCCGTTTCAGACTACTGGAGCTGACGTGATTAGATGACCCAACATTTCAAACGTGTTTTTTTTTTTTTGCTCTACTTCTTGTCTTTCAATTCAATGTCACCATAAACATGGTCTCAGAGCATGATACAACAGGGATTTCAATGAAACTTTGGATGAAAATGCATTTTAAAAAAGTATATTCACATACCATATGTGCATAAAATCTAAATGAAAGTGGTGCAAGGATAAAATCAACAGATGAAGGAACACATACTGATGGTCCATAGTGTTTGACAAAAAGAAATGTTTACATTTTTGAGGTTTTAAAAGCACATTGAGTGAAGTAATTAAACAGAAGAAGCATCTTACAGCAAATAAAACATGAATACTTTTGGATTTTCTTGACTTCTGTGATTTAGTGATTACCTGAAACCCAGTGACTGCTGTTAATCTAGAAGATTCTGACAGCAGACACACTTTCCATAGTAGGACATTACAAATAAATGAAACTTCACGTCCCGATCAAAGCCCCAAGACCATCCATCCCTACAGAAATCCCTAAAATGTTATGATGTTATGAATGAGGCCTGATAATGCTCTGTTGCCATCACATGTTTGTTTGTTTAAAACGGCACTGTATTTCCACAACTCTATATTTACCTTTATCTTACCCTATTTACTTAGAAATCTTATTTGTAAATGTTTAACTAAAGTCTCTTTTAGATTTGCTGGTAATTTATGTGTTCCCTCCTCCAGAGTATTCTGTCTTCTTCTCTTCTCTCTCTGATTTATCACTCCAAGCTATGCTCAGATTAGCGCGGTATGAATTGAAAAAGTAATAGTTTGAGTATGACACATTCAGCATCAACTCAGTCTACAGTAAGTGTCTCCCTGGGGTGGTCCCAGGAACATCTCCATAGCGTTATCTGAGCTGTCTTCTGGGAGATGGATGAAAACCCTTATGAAATAGTGTGTCAACATAAGTGGGGGTTTCTGTAACACTTGACTTTTTCTTTTAATCTCTCTCTCTCTTTCTCTCTCCCCCTCTCCCCCTCTCCCTCTCTCGGCTTTGTCCAATAGTTGATGATGTTAAGAAAAAAAGTTGGCTGCAGTCAGAACTACTGGAGAACAATTTAAGCGGCTGTTTCATCAGCTGCTCTAAATCATACAGAGCTGCAGAGAGCAGGAAAGATTGACGCATGATTTAAGTGTTGGGCTTCAGCAGATTAGGAAATTTAAGTTTGATTTTGATTTCTTTTCCCACTTTGGTGCCTGTTGCAGTGTTTACAGTGTGTGTTCAGTTGTCTTTGGAAGTGAGCCATGTTTATGATGTCACCGCAGAAACACCTTTTTCCTTTTTGTTCTTTGCATTGTACGTCAGAGCTGCAGGACGAGTCGGCTTTTAACATTTCTTTTCTTTCTCTCTCTCCTCTCTCTCATTAAAAACTCCTCTCACCATCAAAAGCAAGTTACTTTTACAGCTTATTTACATTCCCTGAATGTCTGAACTGGCTCGTTCGGTGAGGACCAACATGCTCTCCAAATGTCCTCGTCCTTCCTGCAGATGCCGTCAAAGTGTTGATGAAAGCAGTAGGATTATATCCTGTTGCTTTTCATCTACGTCTTTTTTTTTCTCAAGTTGTTGTCATCAGCGAGTACATTTCCCCTTGACCTGGAAAGACTCCTAAGTGTGTGTATTTGAAGTGCCCTGATTCATGGGAGGGTTTGTGTGCATGGGGAGTATTTTTTTTTAATTCTCTGTTTGAATAAGTGTTGAGAATGTTGAAGCCACCGTCTCCCAAGCCTGGTCATCTCTACTTCATGTTCTTACTTTTACATCTTTATTATTCCTTTCAGGTGACGAGAAGTCTTTGGGCTCAGACAAGACGCGTGTCACCTCCAAGATGTCTCGATTTAAGGTATTTTTGTTTTAAATTAAGACTTTTTGTGCTGTTGTTGTTGTTTTGTGCTGGGGCTGATTCCCAGCTGTCAATGGGTGAACGTCCGTGTACACCGTGGACGAGTCACCACCTCGTCACAGGGACACAAGATGGAAAGACAACCATTCACATTCACACCTACGGGTGATCACAGGGACCGTCTAACCTCTGCATGCTTTTGGCCGGAGTACCCGGAGATCTCTAGATCAACAACATTCCTGTAAAGGTTTGGGACTCAAGCAAACGCTGGCCAAGGATGAAGTCTGTGTTCTGTGGTTTCCTACATTTGATGGTGAATGTGTTTCAGTTTCCTCGTTGATTTACACCCGTGCGTTTCCAGTGCAGCTGTCCCGCACCTGGGCGCACACTCCTTTGGCCAAAAAGCCACGATGACTTCCTTCACACAGACTGTTGAGGCAGTGGTAGAATGGAAAGTCAGGATGCACTTCAAAGCTGAACCTAGAGAATGTCCCCAGTTGGACGGGGAGATGCAACCGTGTGCAAGTCGTGGACTTTCCCAGGCTGCTTCGGTTTCATGACATTGGATGTAAATATTTGTTGTAGCTTGGCCCTCGCTTAGACCAGGAGCAGGGCCAGACTTGGCCAAGTAAACCCAGATGGCACTAAAGACCTGCTGGAAAAACCGTCTCCCACAAAGAGGCTGCACACATTTTTTCCTCCTTTTCACCATCCTTCTCTCTCCTCCATCCTCTCTTTCTGCATCCTGTATCGTGACCTACATCTCTGTTTTTGTTTTTAAACATGTCACTGTCTGCAAGTCATCAGCTAGAACAAATGTCTCTCAGCTGTTCCCTTGTCACTCTTCTCCCGCACTGTCCCTGCTGAAAGACTGTGAATCAGTCTCTCCAGGAGGTGACTGGGGGTGGGGGGTGAGGTCATAACATATCAACTCATAACAGAGCGCCTGCCTTCCAGAATTGATGGATGTAATATAATGTATATCCTGTACTCCTGAAGGAAGCTCATTAATCATGTTCGTTTCTGGATTTTGTGAGCACGCAACGACTTGAAGGTAGCACGTCCGTGTTAAGTGGAAAACTAGTTCTTTCAATTAGCCCGAAAAGCAGCCTCTAATTCCCAAAGCTTTGGCATGTAATTTAATTCAAAAATAAGCATTTTCATTTCCTCTAATCACAGCCACAGATCCACTTCTCCCCACCCTGAGGCTTCTGTCAACCGTTTACTGCTAAAATTGCTACAAATAAAATTTGATCGCCATTTAAATTCAGTTATTCAGGCTGATGTAGAAATGGCCATATCTACTAACCTGACAGTTTTCGGGTTACGAGCTACTTGGCGGAGGTCTGTGCTCTCCTAGTGCTTTATTTAAATGTATCTTTCAGTTCGGTATTGTAGGACCAGACATTCATTATTTCAGAATAAACAGCCAAAGTTGCGTCAGTCAGCTGTTGTCCATCGCTCTGACCCCATAATAACACTCTTTGAATCCGTAACGGTGCACCCAGTGTGGCAATATTTAACTTTGGGAGTTAAAAAAAAACCTCTACGATGGCTCTCTGGAGACTTTGCTTTTACGTGGAAAACTGAGTTTCACCATCTGCCCTTCACATTTAACTGTATGGGCTCTGTCACTATCTCAGTGTCTTTCGTATCAGTGGCTTTGACCTTTGAGCAGTTTGACCCAGCAGAGAAGCAAGGACACGCCTTCGCTGGAGTGCAGGGGTGGGAGATATATTGTAACTTCTTCCGCTTTTTCCGCTTCTTTGCTTTACCCTGCAGGATGAAGATGACAAAAGCAGCGGTCAGCGCGCCTATGGCCGACTGAACCGTCAGCTCATCAGCAGCGATGAGGACGAGGCCTCCACCAGGTTCTTCAACGTTTCTTCCATCATGGTTACTTGTTTAAATGGTCTGCGTGTTCTTATTTATTCTTTATTTTAGCCCTTTCAGCGCCCTTCAGACTTACAAAAGCAAGGCAATGGAAGATACCACGGATGGAACTTCACCGAGGGAGAAACCTGAGAATGATGCGATGGAACAAAAACAGGTCTGTGCTACAGGAAGCGTTTTTTTTTATTTACAGCTGTTGTCAGTTTTCATACCACAATGGCAGTTATCACATAAAAGGAATTAAAATTCAATCATTATATATATTTATCAAAATGTAATACAGGGCATATTTTGCAGATTCACGTTTGACTACATGAACACTTGATCGTCGCTGACTTTCTCATTTTTTTTAACAGATGGAACACACACACAGTGTGTGTGTGTGTATGTGTGTGTGTACATTCACATGTACACATGTGTGTGTGTACATTCCGAGTAACACATGCTTTAAATCTGCTCGGACCACCTGGACAGCGTTGCACTTTCACATTCAGCCTGTGTCAGTATGCGACTCTTCATCTGACCTTTGATCTGCCGACAGGCCGCCCACTGCTACACAACAGCAGGCTTAGCGAACGCACTGCTGCAGTAGTGTTGCTGTTCTTTTACAACGTTGAATGATCGAATTAATGCGGTTGAGATTTTACAATTCCTCTGACTACAAAGGCATCTAGCATACAATGGCAACGATACTGGCCGGAACATGTGTTTTCTGTTTGCACATTTTTGTGTTGTTGTTCCACCAAAAAAAACCCACATGTGAGGCCCCAAACAAGTCTTGCAGTCATACAGATCCTTCACAGTCTGTCCTTTCACACATACGTCAGTCTTAAAGCGGTCTAGTGTTACTTTTATGTTTGTCTGACTCAGTTTGTTGATAACAGCGGTAGGTCAGTGAAAAGTGCTGTATATGCGGATGTGGGCTCAGAGTAGGCAATGGATGCTATAATCAAGGATAATATATTCATCTTTCTCCCTTTTCTCTGCCAGACTGCCGCTTTGCAACGCCAAGACTCTGGGCCACGAGGCATCAAGGGCATCTTGAAGAAGAGCCGCTCCACGAGTGTGGAATCTGATCAGAGTGAAGGCTCCGTGCCGGAGTGCACACCGGTCCGACAGAGCAACATCACTCTGAGCCGCGCTGAGAACGAGGAGGAGGAGGATGAGGAGGAAGAGGATGAGGAGGATGAGGAGGATGAGGAGGAAGAGGAGGAAGAGGAGGAGGAGGAGGAGGAGGAGCAGGAGCAGCAGGAGCAGGAGTTCAGTGGAGAAAATGACAGAGAGGATGAGTCCTCGCTGGATGACATTACAGATGGCGGGAGCTTCAGTGTGGGGAGGCAGCAGAGAGACGGCAGCTGCAGCAGCAGCAGCAGAGGCAGTTTGGAGGAGATGCAGAGTCCCTCACCTGACGAGAGCCTGGACAAGACCTCCACAGTGTCAGATGATGCTGAGGAGCTGGACAGCAGTTTGGATGGGAGCCTGGGTTCCTCTATAAAGAAGAGGTAATGGGATTGTCTGTCACATGACGCCGTGTTCACTGCTGGAGCTCAGCCCTGACCTCAACCGCAGTTCTTAGGAGACTTATAGATTCTACGTAAAAAACTGATAAACACACACTGATGGTCATTATGTAAGCTGATGCATGATTCTGCAAATTCATCTCTTCCTCTTCAGTGCGCTTTAATGGATGTTGGATTAATTTCCATGTAATGCATATTGCTACAGCCCCCAATGACCTGGTGAGCTCAGGGGTTTTACAGGCAAGAACAGAAGTTTTAGTGGGTTTTTCCCACCACACAGTTCCAGCCCGAGTTGAATCCACTGGTGGTAGAACCTGGTACCTTTTTTACAACCGTTTAGAACCGTCAAGGTTCCAAGCGATTGGTCCCCACAGACCGAGGGCCGTCCTATGATTGGTCCCCACAGACCGAGGGCCGTCCTATGATTGGTCCCCACAGACAGAGGGCCGTCCTATGATTGGTCCCCACAGACAGAGGGCCGTCCTATGATTGGTCCCTACAGTATCGACCCTGCCTGTATCGTGTCCTGCTCCGTCTCTTTTCTCTTGCTCTGTCTGTCACAAAAATCCAAAAAACAGATGCAACTACTCTCCATCTCCTCCATGTTCTACATCGTCTATGTGTTTGTGTCACGGGGAGGGGGGCACGCCATTGCAGCAGTTTTGCATAGCTGAGTCTGTGATGTCATCACCCACATCGAATGAATGGAACTAAAAAGAGTAGAGCCGAGTGGAAAAGCGTCATGAATCATCAGGTTTTATGATAAATATGACAAACTGACTCATCAAATGGCCTCTCCCACAGACCTCCTTCTGAGCCTGCATTTTCTTCTAATTTGAGAAGTCAGAGACAAGAACCAACGTGTCCGTTTCATTTTCTAGACTGGCAGAGTTAAATAGTGGCGACAGTGACAAGTTGGATCGGTCCAAGAAGCCCAAACCAGCCGAGGTGATTCAGACATCGCTGGCTGATCGTCTCAATCAGCTCCAAGACACTGAGAATGCCTGGAGAAAGAAGGTGAGCAAACAATGTCTTGTTGTTGGAAAAAACAAAACGACTTGTTGGTTTTGGGATCAAGTAGCAGGTCAACAGGACTTGTGAAGTATTTGCTGTGTTCCAATGCTGTTTCAGCTCGTTAACTCCCATCAACTTTGCATGCTGGAGGAGAACGATTTGGCTGTGGACGCGTTTCTTCCTGTGCTGAATCAGCTTATTTCCCTGGGTTGCTGCCATGAGTTGGGGTGGGGGTGGGGGTGGGGGGGGGGGGGGGATTAGTCGGTACTCCAGGGCGCTGGAGATTTGGGAGTGGTGTTGCTAAAAATCCAGGGCACCAAAGAGAAAAAAGACACACCCGCACAGACACACTCACCCTCTTCCTGTTGTGAAAATCAAACACCTCACCGTGACCCAACAACTGCAAACCGCCCCAGCTATCGCCGACCTGTTGCATTCTGCTCTTCTTACATCTATTTCCCTTTCCTAAAAGGTCGACAGCTCACCACATTCACCACAAAAGTCTTTACATTTGATAAACTCAGGAACAGCATAAATCAACACATCTATTTCTCAGGCGTGTCAGAAGGGGAAACTGAAGAATTTTTTTTTCCTGCACACTGGCCAACCTCCAGAATAAATAATCTACTGGGATTTTTTGGCCATACTCCTTTTTTCAAACAAATGTTTGCACCAACATGTGCAGGCATATACTGCATGATTTTTTTTTTTAAATATTCTTGCGTACTTTATTATTGTAGGTTCCTCTGATGTGTTACATCTGATTTTTTTTTGTGCTTTGTCTGACTGTTCTCTACATTTTTTTATTTTTTTTCTCCAATGTTTGATAAACTGAAACGTCTCATAAATGTGTGAAAAGATCTCACTCAGTTTCCTGTGGCCCACTTGCAGATTTCTACTCACTTGCCTTTCCTGTACAAACAAGACCACCCCTGCGAGTATTCAGATGGAAAACCAACACGACACTATATAATAATCATTTCACGGACAGTGGAAAAACCCTTAACGTGGTATATTCCCAAATTGGACACTGAAATAAAGATCAGTCAGCCAGCGTTTATACGCTGACCTCATTTCATTTGTCTGTTTCATGACAAATCATCACACAGTCCAGGAAAATTTATTGTAGTTCAATTAATGGCACAGAAACTACATTTGCAACACACACACATACACACAGGGAAAAAGCCTTCACTGGTTTTCAGAAAATCTCATTTTGAGCCATAATTCAGTCTGAGGTTTGTGCCTGTGAATTGGTCTGGAAGCTTCCGAGCACTGTAAAAAAAAAAAAAAGTCTCACGAAACGACATCTGTGCTGTTGATAATAATGTAACTGTTCTTGATGCAGTGTCAGTTTTTGGACGTTGGCTTTTCCCGTTGAGGTATGTTATTGTGTCTCCTGCTTTGCCAAGCTGGAGCAGATGTTGCCGCTCTTTGGTTTGACATGTGGGAGACCAGGGAATGTAACAGGCATGGTCCACATCATGGTCATCCCCAACCAGCTCCAGATGTTTCCTGCTACGCCTGCTGAAAACACCATCCAGTTGTTTGATTTAAACAGCAAACATAGAAAGAACTTGGATTCGTTGTCACGGCTCATCATAGAAAGCAAAGAACTGACCTCACTCTGTCGAAATATGGACAGAAATCTATTTTTTTTTCACGGGAATATTTCAAACCGCACAGTTTGTTTTGAAGTCCTCCAGGGTTTGCTAATTGCTTGGACTTTGCTGGTGGTGGTGACTCCAGATTCGGTAACGCAGATGACTGGTGGGAAATACATAGTCCCTGGTGTACTTCTTCCTGGAAAATGTATCCGGACATAATGAGAAAGAGATGAGTTGACAGTCTGAACAGTGATGGAGTTGCCAGGAAATCCACCAACTGACAAGTGATTCTCTCATGTCCTTTGTGTGTGTCTCTCTCCCCGTCATTTTCCTGAGTCACCTCCGAGGGCTGGGCGATACCGACTCAACATCCGATCTCGATATTTTTTAGCTGAACTGCTTTACTCAATATATACTCAATAAATGTCATCACTGAATGGTGGCTGTACAGGGACTGAAACACGTTGTACATATTTCTAACTGATCTACAGTTCATCGCTGATCTCGGTCAGTTTAAACCGTCACCAGCCAATCAGTGCGTCCATGAACGCAGTGGCTGGGACTGATGTGGAGCTCCAAAACACCAGAAAAAGTCGCTTGTAGTCTGAATCCGTGCTAAATATAGTGACAAAGTCACTTATTTGGCAAGACGATTGTTTCAGTGTAAGATTCGATTTCAGGGAGTGATTCATATCAGTCGACTTGTTTGCAGGGAACGAACCAGAACGAATCAGATTCACCCGCAGCGGTTTGCAAATGAACGAATCTTTTCAGTCAGTGATTCAGTACAGTTCATTCACCCACAACAATCAAAAGATTTGTTCTCTCAAACAAATTGTTCACGAACAGGACACCTCTGACATTGATTGTCCCGCCTTTTATCTTCTATCTTCTTTACAAATGTATGGATGTATATTAAAATATGGAAGTATAGCCCAGTCCTACCACCCCCCGGACGTTGTGTGGGTATGGTTTCTTCTGTGCTCCTGCTAAAATCCGCTTTCCACCTGCTGCAGTGTTTGCTCTGCCTAACTCTCCTTCTCTTCCTGCCTTTCCTCCTCCTCCTCCTCCTCCCCATATTTCTAGTTGCTTCTATTCTTCCCTCCAGACTCTACCCCTTTGTTTGACTTTGACACCTGCCTGTTGCCCGGTATCTTCAGGTGAGTGTGTCAACCCACTGCATTCTGGCATGGACCCCGTGGTTTCTCCCGCTCTCAGACTCACCACTGACAAATCAAAGCTGTCGACATGTTTGCTACGTGGCTGTGGTTTACCGACCCTCGGTCAGTCAGTATCTGACGGTGGGGTAGGCTGAGGGGCTGTCGGCATTGTACATGGAGGCAGAGCTGAGAAAAATGGTTTCCTGTGGGAGTTTGAGGCCCAGGCTCTTTCCTCCCGACCCATCTCCCAGGGGTCCTGTCAGGCCAAGGTATTTCCCTTCTCTGACGGAGGCCAGAGACGCTGCTAGCGCTGTAGTAGTTGGTGGAACCGTAAGCATCTTCTTTTAGTGAAGAAGCACGTGGGAGTGATGTTTTTCAGCCGTAACGGTTTAATTTGAAATAAACCTGAGTAATTATAAATCCCAAAGGCAGATATTGATCATGTTTGGTCAGAATAAACAATCTAAACAATTTAAATGTGTCCAGATGGGTTAAATATGTACACGATGTGCGGTAACTACTCAACATTCAGTGCAGGTGTGTAGTCACGGTGTGTAGAG
>CAAKHB010005488.1:82101-103295 GCA_901007665.1 Aeoliscus strigatus | reverse complement strand
TTGAATGCATTTCCCAGTGGACAGCTCAGCCATAAATATTTAGTTGGACACAAAGATTTTGAGAAGATTAAACTTTTGACCTTCCCGTCACAAATTGTTCCAACCATCAGTTATTCATCAGGTTACCACTCATACATATATATATATGGCTGTTGCTGTTCCTTAGCTGTTAATATAGTTTTTGTTCCAGTGCATTAAAATATCCAATAAATTCAGCTGCAACAGCTGATAGCAAATCTTTTATTTTCTCATTGTGAATGGAATTACACTTCAAACATAACATGAAATGGGTCATAATGAAACACACAATAATGGTATGTCCAGTACATGAGTAGAACAGTGTGTAAGCATGTAAAACAAGAGAAAGAAGCACTGAATGTAAATATTAATCATCCAGAAATGAAACATGTGAGTTGTTAGTCTCAATAAATATGTATGAGAAGATTCCACATGAACATCAGTCTGACTGAAGATAGCAACATCTTTTTCTCTTTAAAGCAGCGGCCATCTGCAAATGTTTAACTCGACTACGGGGCCGACAGTGAAGAGACGCTCTGAGATTCAGTCTGACAGTCTCAGACGTTCATTCATCCTCCGTGAAACGTCCTCCTCATCAGGACAAGCTGTTTGGCGCTGGTGTCGACGATCACTTACCAAATTCATCTCCTGTCGCACGTCCGCGGCTCTGCTGCTGGTTAATATGAACTTTGACATGTCTATTCTCTGCACGTCCACAGTCACAGCCCAGTCAGTTTGGAATTAGCTCTTGTGAATGGAACTTTGAATCAACACCGTATGTCACAGAGCAGATGGATGAGAAGCTCAGGAACATTCCGAGCATCTACAGATATTGCACATTAATCTATGTAAACCATTCTTCAGTCTCACTGTTGTATCATTGGCTGACGATAACACGTCAGTTTTCTGTCACGTCGCTTCAGATATTTTGGGAGGGGAACATCATGAATTCATCTTTCATGGAGTTCTGATCAATGAACTTTGCTAATCGAAACCTATTGGAATTATCATAAAAATAAGTACATTAGTAGTTGAACACTACAATTAGAATATTAGATTTCCGGTGCAAAAGTCGTAATATTACAGTGAAATTGTTTGGGGGGGGGAAATAATCCAGGGAAAACAGTGTACAGAACATTCCAGATCACATAAAGCCTCATTTGTCCCAACACACATTCAGTGTGTTGGGACAGTCATTTCCTGTGCACCATGAGTGTTTATCACCAGACAGGCGTCTGTAAAAGGCTGAAAAGTAATACAGAAGTCTCTGAGCTGACTTGCTGAGTTGTTGAATCTGATCTTCAACAGAAATCCAGTGTAGACGTGGGGCCCAAGATGTCGCTGGCAGAAAGGATGAAGATCCTCAAGGACAAAGAGGAGCAGTGGAAGAGCAGAGGGAAAGGAGCAGCCAACGACTCGGGCCAGTTCACTGTCGCCGGACGTATGGCTAAGAGAGGTAAACGACAGGGGAAGATGATTGACATACTCGCTGCATCTGTCTCTTGTTGATGTCAGTGGACTTCAGTCATATTGGAAGGAAGTGGCAGAATGAATGGATGAACACCGGAGGAAATCAGTCCAGCGGTCACCGAGACACCGAGACCTCCGTTCAAACATGATATGATCGGAGAACACTCACGGCTCATTGTGTTGACATACTGGTGACGAACCACCAGTATGTCAATACCTTTGACCATCACACACTGGACGTCATTGTCTCAAACCAACATAAGACGACAATTTTACACAGAAGATACTTTATATAGATGTTATAGATCGGTGTGTTACCACAGAATGTCTGAAAACGTCTGTCAGTACCTTCTTTAGTATTTATGTGACTGTTAAACTTTCTCAGAGAAGAAGCTGTAGAACCAGATACTCTGGAACCAGACTCCAGAAAGACGCACTGTAGAACCATACAGTCCAGACCCACTGGATCTATTCTATTTGTTATTTATCTTTCTTCCTCTGTTGTTTCCTATATTCCTATATTGTTCTTGTCTTTTGTGAATGCTGTGAAATGAGGCCACAACGTCCTCATCAGGGCCCATGAGGAGTTCTGTGACTCATCTAATGGATCCCTTTGCTTTGCTTCTCAGGCCTCGTGTCAGATGCGGTGAAGGAGGAGTCCAGTCTGAACTTACTCAAGAAGGCTAATGCCACACCTGTGAAGCCACATGAAGGTCCGTGTTTGGGGGGAAAAAAGGAAGGAAAAAAGAAGTTTTCAAGTCCATTGACTTGTCATGTTTGTTTCCGTGGGACAGAGATTTCCACTCGCACCGGTGTCAAGGTGGAAGGAGACAAGCGTCTGGATAAGCTGGAGTCCTTCTTAGACAAGCTTCACAATAAAGGTGCAATCTGCAAACCTCAACATTTAATTGACTGATATAACACGGTATCACCGAAGTGATCCCCGTAGAGTGTCCTTGTTCTAGTCATGAAAACTGACGGCATCCTGTTCCCTCCTGCCTGTTTCCTCCCACGCTGACGTGTCAGGCGTTAGCAAGAGCAAGACGTCCACCATTGAAGTGACAGCAGAGACAGAAAAAGAAGTGATGACCTTGGATGATGAAGAGACGTTCGGCAACTTCTACAAATCAGTCTCGCCCTCCACCCTCCAGAACCCCAACGTTGTGTTGACTGAGGAAGCTCTGAGCCAGATCCAGACTCATACGCCAAAGTTAGTGCAACAATCATGTTCTCAATGTATTTAATCCTTTGCTGTTGCACACCAAATTCTTTTATTTTATTTTATTTCATTTTATTTCATTTCATTTGGTTTTGTTACGTTGAGGTGTTCTGTCGTCTGAAGTGACCGAGTTGTGTTCATGTTCAGGCTCACCTCCTCTGTAGCCGAACACAAGCGTGCAGTGCGACCAGCCAGAAGGAACCAGGGCTCCAGGAACCCTCTGCGGGCTCTGGCTGCCCGTAATGACATCCGCCAGGGATACACTGAGCAGAGGCTTAACGTGGCCACCGTGGAGACTAAGAGGATTCAAGTGGAGCGGAGTAAGAGTTACTCACTGTCACATGCCGCTTCAGATGGAAGAGATGTGTTAGTTTCACATGACAAGAACCAGACTCTCAGTATTTGAATCTTATTATAAATCGTACAATATTACGTGTACTTTTCCTTAAATCATTCTTCTTTGTCCACTGCCTATTGTTTCCTATATTCAGATCCTCTGTTTGTATACTCGTCAGACTATTCTCACCACACTGAGGTTACACAAGAGGAAGCAAGCAGTAAAGCTTTGAAAGAGGAAATTAAAACCATTTCCTGTTTCTTATCATCTATTCCAAAGCTTTGTTTCTTGCTTTTCAGTGAAGTTGAGCCAGATCAAGGAGCAGGAGTGTGTCCGTTTCACTTCATCAGCTGTGTCAGAAGTCACCTTGTTTTTTTTCCTCCCCCACCCAGTGGCCAAACACTCCAACCTGGCCGACGTGGCCTTGGCCGGTCTCGCCAGTAAGGAGAACTTCCGCAAGGTCAGCCTGCGCAATGTGAAGTCCACCGACGTTGTGACCAACAACAGCGCGCTGCCTTTCAACAAGCTCATGCTCATTCGCATCAAAGGTCAGGAACGCGTTAGTGTTTGTTTTAGTTTCAGTATTTGTTCAGGGATGTTTGTTGATCTATCAGTCTTCATAATAAAAGGTTGACCTGACTTTGCTCCTTTAACAGCCCACAGATAGAAACCCTCCACTCTGACATGGGGTTGTCTGTATGTCCAAGTGCAGACATAGTGTCCTCGGTGCTGGTCGGTTCTAGAGGTTCCAGAGGATTCTACCTGTTCAGTCTGATACTGGTTCAGACCGTCGTTAACATTTTGACCAAACTCCAGCTACAAACATGCTAAGAAACTTTTTGGACGGAGGACACAAACAATTTTACGACATTAGCTTGAAATGCTATGCTAACAAAATAGCGTGTACTGTGGAAATTCGCAAATAAGAAGACCTGAGTTCTCTCGTGGGTTTGTTGTGCTGTTCCACTTTATGGCACGTCACACTGCATGTGTTGCCATGGAAATGACAGTAGTTTTACATGAGGCCTTTTCTACCGCTGGTGGTCTGGACTGGTGCAAAGATGGTTGCTCCTTCTCCCTCAGTCACCCTGAAGAGTCTGTTTGCTCTCTGTGTTTTGTCTGTAGGTCGGAGGCATGTCCAGGTGCGTTTGGTGGAGCCCACATCCAAATCTCTCAACAGCGGCGACTGTTTCCTTCTAATAACCCCAAAGCATTGTTACATGT
Source organism: Aeoliscus strigatus (assembly GCA_901007665.1). Classification (NCBI taxonomy): domain Eukaryota; kingdom Metazoa; phylum Chordata; class Actinopteri; order Syngnathiformes; family Centriscidae; genus Aeoliscus; species Aeoliscus strigatus. Next base: position 99,027 of record CAAKHB010005488.1, on the reverse strand, counting down.
GGAGCGGCGAGTTTGCTAACGTCATTGAGAAAGCTAAGGTAGTGGAGGAACGAAGGTGTGAATGGTGACGACGTATTTGAGTGACGATGTTCAATACGCTTTGTGTGACCAGGCATCAGAGATGGCCCAGTTTGTTCAGGCGAAGCGGGATCTCGGCTGTAAGGCTGCCCAGGTGACGGTGCTGGAAGAGGGGATCAACACCGAGAGCAGATGGGCCAAAGAATTCTGGAGTCTGCTGGGAGGGAAGACCCCGTACAGAGGTAAACACACAGTGGAACTACCAGCCACTCGCCGTGTGTTCTGGACCATGTCCACACAGAGACTTGCAAACGGATCCTGTAAACAAACTTTTTTGAAACCTGGTCTGAGGGTAAAAAATGAATACGCCGTCTGGATGGTGAGTCCGAATACATGCCCCAACCCCCAACCTCCGGCGTCTCATAACAACAATGTACATGCTGCATGATTTGTGCTGCAGCAGATAGTGAGTCTGTAGCCGTGAGTCTTTCTATTTCTACATCTGTGTGTGGGGGGGTTCCCAGTTGTCCGTGTTTACTTCAAAGGATAGCGACTTAACATGAGTGGATCTTGTTACCATAGTAACAGATTGGCATACTCTTCTGCTCGGATTTTTAAAAGTGTGTGTGTGCGTGCGTGTGCATGTGTGTGTGTGTGTTGTAGGGGCTGGGGAGCCAGAGGAGGACGAGCTGTATGAGAGCGGTGTGGTTGACTCTAATGGGGTGTACAGACTACAGGGAGACAAACTGGTGCCTCATGACGACGCCTGGGCGTCCATCCCCAGCGTCTCCTTACTCAACTCCAAGGAGGTACAAGCTCTTATGGAATGTGGAGGAAAAAAACATTCATAGATTCCAGATTTATAAAAGTTAAATTAATTTGACAGCAAATAGGACTCACTTGCTAAGTCTTTTCCATCACACCCCCTCACGCTCTGTCAATTCCTGCTGCTGCTGATGTGTCCACCAGGTTTTAGTGTTTGACTTTGGCGGTGAAGTGTACGTATGGCACGGGAAGGACGTTCCCCTCGGCGACAGGAAAATAGCAGTGAAACTGGGCAAACAGCTCTACAGCGGCAGCTACGACTACAGCAGCTGCAGAATTAACCCCCTGGATGCCTCCTGCTCAAACAGGGATGTGCCTCAGTGAGTATCACATTTACTATAGAAAGCTCTGGTGCAACCTGGATATAGTCATTGATGATATGTTTGATCAGAACCCGCAGCATTAACCCAGTTGTGGCGTTATTGGGACCTCTAGTGGTCACAAAAAGCAAGCACAGCTCTGCTCCACGGACAATCCTCCATCAGTAATATCGTGCTGTGTCTTTGTGGCGTCCAGGAAAGGAGAGAGCCGTCCGAGTTGGGCTCTGTTTGGCCGACTGTCAGAGCACAATGAAACATCTCTGTTTAGAGAGAAGTTTCTGGACTGGGCCGAGAGAAAGAAGGAGGAAGCGCCTGTGGTGGAAGAAGTAAAGGTAGATAGAAAATATGATTTAGGTTGAAGTTGTGATTTGAAAGATTTTTTTTTGTTTTCATATCTGTGCCATGTTTGATTAGAACACATTTTAATACTGACGTAATAATTGATTGGTTTTCTTCCCTGCTCAGAGCCCAGTGCACTCAGGTGTCCGCTCCCCTCTTGACTTGGAGCTGCATCCCTGTGATGCCAAAGCCCTCTTGGACAATGAGCCGGAGCCAGTGAGGACTGTTCTGGAAGGGGTGGACGTCCAGCGGGGCCACGGTCTGGTGAGGACAGAGGACGGCCGGCAGGCGGAGTTGGCCACGGTCGCTGTAGATGCCTGGCACATCCGAGAGCACGGTGAGGAGGAACTGCCCCAAGAGAGTCTGGGACAGCTACATGAAGGGGACGCCTACATCATCCGATGGAAGTACTCCATCACCACACTGGGTGAGTCGGATAAGGAATGACTCTAGGACATATGTTACGATCGGACCTCTGCAAAGAAACACGACTGCAACAGATGTTTATTAGCTGCTGGGAAAGCACATGTGAAGCTGGATTTATGCTTCTGCGTCAAATCGTCACTGTACACACAGCACCTGACGTGCCCCATGGCTACGACTGTGAGTCACGTGACTTTCACCGCTCTCCGAACGCCACTTTTGTGTAAAAAAAAAAAAAATAATAATAATTAAAAGTATGATTTTATTGTAAAATTCTCCCTGTTTCCTGTAATGTTCTAAATACTCATGAAATTGTTGACAATCTCAATTATTTCCTTGACAATAAGTGCACTAGTAATATCTATAATCGTGGCTTGTCTAGCGCCAGGGGTTTATTAACAGCGTCTGGTTGAGCTGTCTGAACTTGTGTGAACTTGGAAAAAGAAAAATAACTTTAAAAACAAAAAATGCTCTCAGCTGGATATGGCACTTACGTAGGTTGGTCATTAAGTCACTGCAGAAGCATATATCCAGCTAAAGAATCAAAGATGTAAGAACTAATACAGACGGCGTGCACCTGGTTTATCCGTGGTTGACGAGCTGCTCTGCTGTGTCAGTGGGGAAGCGTCAGAAACCTGGGGAGCTGAGTGCTGGAGCTCCGGGCAGGGAGAGGACCGCCTGTTTCTTCTGGCAGGGGAGTAAGTCCAGCATCAGCGAGAAAGGAACGTCAGCGCTAATGACCGTGGAGCTGGGCAGCTTCAGGGGGTCGCAGGTGGGTGTCACTTCATCGCTGCTACCTGTGGCTCCTGGTGAAGACGTTTTCATCATCCGGCTGCTGGTTTGTCTACTGACCACTGACTGTTGCTCTCTTAGCTGTCTGCACCGTTTCGTCTGGCTTTGCAGTTCCATGTGATCGGGTTTTATTGTGTGTCATGTATTAATGTTTACTGTCTCAGGCTCGACATGAACTGGTCTTGCATTGCGAGGTCAGTGCACTGCACACGCACAGGGCATTGTCATGTGCATTGTATGTTCTTATGGTTTCTTTATTGTTCCACGGTTTTACTGCAGGTCAATGTAAATGATCTCTGTTTATACAGCCCTTGACAACAACCCTATCCATGATAGCAAAAAAAGGAAATAAAAACAGCAAAAGCCATAAAATAGAAAAAAATAAAATGAATAAAATAGGTGAATTAAATAAAAATGTCACCACGCTACTTGGTATTAAAAGTCATCCTGAATAAATATGTTTAAATAAGTCAAAAATGAGACACATTTTTGGCTGTGAACTTATTTCACATTCTGGGAGCAGCAAAGGAGGCTCGGTCACCCCAGGGTTTGACCTTAAACCTGGCCACTACAAACACAAGTTGGTCAGATGACCTCAGCGCTCCACCTGGATCACAAACGGCTAAAAGCTCAGATGAATAAGAAGGGCCGGGGCCATTCAGAGCTTTAAAAACAGACATTAAAAGTTTCAAATCAGTTCTATAACACACAAGTTGAAGGTGACGAAGACAAGAGTTGTCTATGTTAAGCATTCTATGACGGGTGATACTGTATCTAAATCAAAATGTACCTTGATTGGTGTCCATCAGGTGCTGGTGAGTCAAGGGAAAGAGTTTCCCTGCTTTCTCCAGATTTTCAAGGGAGGTTTGATCATCCACAAGGGCAGTCGAGAGGACGGTGTGAAAACCACAGGTGAGGCACGCCGGCACTTGTTCACCGCCGTACATTTGTGCTGACGCGCTCGTTTTTTTTTGTTTTGTTTGTTTTTGTCAACGTTCCAGGAGGTTGGAGGTTATTCTGTGTCCGTGGCGAAACGGAAGCGGAGGCCTTTCTGGTGGAGGTGACCTGTCAGGGCTCCAGCCTGCGCTCGCGTGCCGTCATGGTGCTGCTCAATGCGCAGAGAGGCCTCCTGTACATGTGGAAAGGCTGTAAATCGCACACCAATGCCAGGGAGGTGGCCAAAAGGGCTGTGGACACACTGACCCAGAGGTGGGTGCAGACAGATTCATCAAAGTCAGAACACGGCTCATGTGGTCACCTAGGTGAACTGCTGCGGGGGAACCAGATTCTTTTGGTTCGTTCCCTGTGAATGAGTCCACTGCTGATTCAGTTCATATAAAAGAGCTGGTTTCACATCACGGCAGGAGGAGGTGCAACGGCGAGATGACTCAGCAAGTTGTAATGTGTGATGAGTGGGGGAGGGTGTAAGTGGTCCTTGGACTGAAACAATTTTGAGAAACCCTGACCTAGACCCATGGCTGCCATCATGCAAAGACAAATAGATACATTTTCCAGACTTTCCTTACTAATCGGACGTTCCCCCTCGTTCCAGGTGTCCGTCAGAGCTGGGTCTGATCGGCACCGGCCGAGTGAAAGTGGAGGAGATCGATGAAGGCACCGAACCGGCCGAGCTGCTGGACGCCCTGAGCATGAAGGACAGGAAGGTGTACGACTGCATGCTGCAAGGTTGGTTTCTGTCGACCGTCGCTGTGGGCTGCTGCCCGTCCCGATGTCAGCTCATGCGGTAGGATGTGTGTGTGTGTGTCGTCTTCAGACCCAGGGAAGTACAACTACACACCCCGGCTGTTCCGGCTGAGTGCCAGTTCGGGCATGTTCGAGGGGGAGGAGCGGCTGTATCCCGCCCGGGTGGCAGAGGGAGTCATGGCGATGCCCTTCCTCCAGGAGAACCTGTACTCCGCGCACCAGCCCGGTAATGTGACATTTAGTTGAGCATTCAGTCACACTGGCCAGTGTGCACTAACCTTAAATTTTAGGACCATGAACTGGTGTCTGAGCTCTTTTTCAGGCCTCCGCTGGAAAACTGCCTCCCCATAATAAAAGAGTCTAGGTATAATAAAGCTAAGGTTGGACACATTTGACAACTGGACAAAGAGATTTCAGTTTTTTCTGTTATTTGGGTTATTTCTGGCTGATAGCAGAAAAAGGAGGCGAATGGGTCGACTCAGTGGCGCCACACGGTTGGTGTTTGTCAAAGTGACTAGTCCTGTTCTGCCCAGGTTCTGCTGTTTAATTAGAATTTATCAGATGACATTTTGAAGTATTGAAAATGATTTTCAGCATCAATACTTGTACTTCCATGTTCTCCACTATATGATGTACTCCCCCTTCCTAATCTCTGGTGGCATTCGACAGGCGAATTTACAGCGTCTCTTTAATGTCACTACTTTGCGGCGTGGGTAGGCAGAACAGCTCCTTAGAACACATCCCAGAAAAATGGAAACAACACACAAGGAATGTGGGAAATGTTGGGTTTCACCGCAAACTACTACAGAAGCTCTGATACGCATTGGAGTAAGAATGGAAATAATATGGTCAGTTTCCAGGGCTTAAAAAGTATGAAAATCAACTATAAGGTATTGAAAAATATTTGTTTCCACTCTTCTAAAATACAAAATTTCCAAAAATAATTTAAACCAGATGATGACGGAGCAAGCACAGTTTGTGTAGGAACAAATGGCACTTGGGTGCATTTTAACAATACACATACACATACAATACACATTTTAACAATAACATATTAACAATAATTTAATGTGGCGTGAAATATAATATACTGATGTATTTAGTCAGATGTCGCATATGTTCTGGGGAAAAAAGTCTGGAAATTATGCAGTTTTGAAATTCCAAATGTGTCAGACAATGAAAGAAACCACCAGTACTTATTTATATGGATCCGTGCTGTCATCTCCTCAGCCCTGTTTCTGCTGGATAACCGCATGGAGGTGTACCTGTGGCAGGGCTGGCAGCCTGAAGAGACCCAGTGCACCGGCTCTGCCAAGATGCGCTGGGACAGTGAGAGGAAGTGTGCCATGGAGACAGTGCTGCAGTACTGCAAAGGTCACGATTTTACAAATAAATCCAGGTGTGTTCATGCCTTCGGTGTCTTATTACAGGAAATGTCTTGAAATATCATTTGCAGAAAAGAACCCTCGGCGCCCCCCTCAGGCCTACCTGGTCCTAGCAGGCTGTGAGCCGCTCACATTTACCAACATCTTCCCGTACTGGGAGAAGACGCCCGGTATCGGCCCAAAGGTGGGGGAGGTTTTCTCTGTAACTGTCAAACTGTCCCACGTCACAGCCCAGACAGGAATCTGCCGCGTTCCATGTCACCGACACGAGAAAAGCATCCCAGGCATCTGGCTGAACAGGGTCTAGGTGTAGACGAAGAATCAAGGAGCATGCAGACTCACAAGAAAAAAAACAACTAAGATCATGAGCACCTGCAGCCAAATGTTGTCAAATCAGCTCAGTAGATTCAGACTAGAAAATCCCTTGCTGAGCTGTTTTAATGTGGGTCTGCTGCTGGACCCATGAGATCCACGGGTTGACAGACCTCTTCCATCTCATGTCACACAGGTCACATGGAAACTTGACACTGTGTTTTGGTGGTTAAACCACGTTTCTATGTGCACACACTATTTTTGTGTTCCAGACTTCTGGAATCCCGTTCATGTCCTATGTCGTGTTTTGCAATTTTCTCACAAACCGAGAGTCATAGTACGGGATTCCCAAAACTTCCGTATGCAACGATGTATGTCACACATCGTTAGGCACTTTTGCAATTTCGTATTACAAGATCTGCTATAATTATTTGGACATTAAACGTTTTGAACTTAGCCCAGATGCTTCATCATGATGATCGTAGCTGTGTTCACCACTAAAAGAGTGTGTGTGTGTGTGTGTGTGTGCGTGTGCGCGCAGACTCAGAGCTCCAAGAACAGGGTGATGCTGGTGAAGGAGGTGCTGTCTCAGCTCAGTAAGCAGCAGTACTCCATCGAGGAGCTCACCAGCTCGCCGTTGCCAGAGGGGGTGGACCCACTCCGTCTGGAGGATTACCTCTCTGATGAGGACTTCAAGGTACGGCGTCCCCGCCCAGTCATGAGCGAAGGTTAACACGTAGGCCACCATGGGTTTGTTGCACACGTACAAATCATTTCCACTCTCTAACGCTATCACTTCACTGTTTTGCAGAAACTTCTTGAGCTGAGTCGGGTGGAGTTTAACGCCCTGCCAAACTGGAAACAGAAGAATCTGAAGAAGAGCAAAGGCCTTTTTTAAAACGCTCCTGTTTTTCTACACAAATCTGCCTGTTTTTTTATGTTTTTAGCAGCTTTTTGTAGTTTTTCTACTCCTGTGAAGACAAAAAACATGTCAAGTATAAAATAAATGTAAAATTGTGTTAAAAAGTTCTATTTTTAACCGCATAGTGAAATGATTATTTGTTCCCTTGTGTCCTGTAATTTTAACCTACATTTATGTGCAATTGTTAATCTGTTGTAGGCAAGATGTTGCTCATATGACACAATTAGTTACACTCACAGTATAAATATGTAAAATACTATTAATGAATATGAAAATATTCTGTCCTATAATACTTTTGTGTGAACTTGTATATAGAAACGTCTCGTCGTTTCATGAATATTAACATTTTATGGAAAAGATGTGTAATGACATTAAATTCTTCTCAAGATATTGACAGAACTCAAGAACACAAACGCGAAACAATCCTGAGAGTCAATGGTTTCAAAGTAAACAAGTAAAATATCCTCGCTGATGCTGTCTTGTCATGTCATAACGGAACTACAAAACACTTTATTGGATTGACGCGTGTGTCATCATTAACAGTGCTCATTCCTATTTTGGGGACTGAATGTGGACTTTGCGGCCTCTGATCAACCAATCTGCTTGTTTGGGGCAGGTCAAATATATTTGTCTGTTATCATGTTGTGAAGGTGGGTGTGTCTGAATCTGCATGTTATGACAAGTATTAAGAATTGGTGGTTGGGTGTGGGGGGGTTAAGTTGTAACCACCACATATGCTTTAAACAATCAGTTTAAAAAAATGTGTTTGTCTGAATTGGGAAAATTTCTCCATGATGCCCATAAACATTTTGTACTATGAGTTTTACAGCAGTGTCTTATATTTGTTGTGTAATGTAAGATTCTGCATATTGAGCGGAGACTGATTACAACCTGTATTTGGACACCGCTGGCAGACATGCTGTAGCTGGAGATTCTGTTGTAAATAAACTTCAAAACGTCTGTTTTTTTTATGGTCTTTTTTCTACCTGCATGGGAAAAAAAAGCAAAACATAACATGCTGTCACACAGACATATCAGGAGAAGCAGAGCTTTAACACAGATGAGGGCCTATTGAGTTCACCATGGAGACACGAGCGAAGAGCTAAAGCCATTAGATTTAATGTCAGTGAATCTTTAGAAGGTGTTGGGAGTTTTACCCCTCAAATCACCGCAGCTGCCGTCCTGGGTCCACTTGCTGCACCTGTGAGTTAGTGGGCACCTGGCGAACGCACACGAACGTGCTTACGTCACACGTCACCTGGTGGCGCTGCGGTGCCTACCCGATCAGTGGACAAATGAGGAGGATAGCCGATTTCTGAAGACAATTTACTGCATAATATATACTTATACAACATGAAACAGTCGAATGCAATGCAATTACAAACATTTCAACATTTTTGAGAAGATGGGGTGAGCTCAAGCTAGCAACGACAGGCGGAGCTAACTTCAAGCTAGCCGCGCTAGCTAACGTCCAAAGCTGGTCAAAGGCCACAGCAGTGGGGTGAGTAAAGTCATTATACATATTAACTACTCGACGTGTGGTGATTATTTTTTATGTTTAAAATGTTTGAGCACTGATCGGATCATGTTAAAACACAGTTGCACCCAACTTTAGTAAGTAACTCGGACGAACCCACAGGATCTCCTGTAATATTTTTTTGTATTATTGATAATTTTTTTACGGCAGTTGTGTAATTTTTGTTAATTTCAATGACAAGCAACAGTTTTCTTCATTACCAAGGTGTTTGTTGTTACAGTGTTGTTGCACGTGGAACACCGCGAAATCTGTCATTAGCATCGGCGCTGTTTCACCGGAAATTACGTCACCGCTGGTTTGCTAAGTGGAACGTACGTCTGCCACATGAAACTAGGAGAAGAAGGATGCTGCGGAGTACTTTCTATGCTAGTTTATACTGGTCAAGTGTCTCTATTATTAGGTCCAAAGTTATATGATTTTTTTGTAGATCAGAGATAACAGCCTAGAACGGTTTGAAAAATACACTTTCCATCATTTCCAAAAGCCCAAACCCACAGCTCTTAGTCGTGCAGACAGCGAGGACAGTGCATAGATTGTGAATAGTGACTGGAAATGCAGCCAAAGAAGGAGAAAGGACAAAGAATGCAAATGTGTTTTTAATGGCAGGCGCAGGTGGAAATAATTACATTAACGACGGCTCCATCCAATGCAGTGGTCTCAGTTTGCCAGCAGGCACAATATCACAGCTGGGAAGATCGTCGGTCTAATGTGACCACAACAGTTCTTTGTGTTATTACACTGTGTTTGACAAGTCCACTGTCAGACAGGTCAATTGTCAGACAGATCAGTTTTATTTGATTAGAGTCATCAAAAATCAAAAGCTTCAGGCCATAAATGTCCATTCTATTAAATGTCTCCACGAGCACATGGACAAAGATGATGTTACATTTGGCTGAATTTACATACTTTTATTCAACCAGTAAGTTTTTTTTTCTTCTCAATTGGAAATGACACATGTCTCTAATTAGACACTGTGCATTACATATGTAAATGTATGCAAATTGTACAGTATGTATGCATGTATGTAAATAGCTCTCAGCTTTTATTTACAGTTGAACAAAAAGTGTCTAAAATTACTCATACCCTTGGGCAATTGTCACAGTCTATGGGTAAATCCAAAATTCTGTACCACTCCAAGTAGTCCGGGCTGTTGTAAAGTATCCTAATTAATTACCATTATTCACTGGGAACACCTGAAAAAAATGAAAATAAAAGAAAACTATTAATACATATGAATATGAAGAACATGCATGGGCTTATTGTCTGTTGGTTTAAAATAGAACATACAACATCCTCACATTCCCATTCTTTCTCCAGCTCTGAAATGCGCGTTTGTATCCAACCACCAGGGGGTAATATCTGTCCATTTAGTCTGCTGTGTTCTACATAATCAATAGACCCCAACACTATGGAGAATTTCTTTTTTTTTTTTGAAGCTCAATGACAAATGTTTTTGTCTTAAAACTGTGTAAAGCTTAACAAGGTTTCACTGCAGTACCTGTGTTAAACAACATCTGCTTGTGTAAGAGCTGAGCGTCACACACACACAAACACACACTCAGGGTCACTGACGCCGATTTCCCGTATAGACTCTCATGTCTTATTGATGCCAACAAACAGCAAATTTACTTCCACAACAGATGGCGGGAGGCAGCCTCTCCTTCCTGTAGAAGCAACTGGGCGTCCGGTTTGTTTATTTATTATCCTCTGTGTCCTGCGAGCATTAATCACCTGCATCGCTCAGCTGCCTGGTTCAGGAGCCGCAGCGGCCCACGGTACAACTGACAGGCAAACAATGATGCAGCTAATTGAAGGCAGTGGATGTGGGCCGATGGAGCTGCTTCAGGGGGGAAGAGAGTCTGCAGCTTTGATCGGGTCCCAGATTTTGCGTGCATGTGCGTCTCAGGGGGGTTTAAACGTGGCTCGAATCCAAGCTTGAAGTTTTACTTTTAAACATGCAAAAACTATAAATGCAATGTGGAAAACAGGCTCAAATATACTGGAGCTCATGAGCTGCAGCAGAACGATAAAAACAATGACAGTCCTCCCACACTGCATTCTTTATTATACTCTTAGAGGATACAAGTGTATAATGGACATAATATAGTATATTATAATACATAGACACTTTCATTAATCTCCAAGAGAAATTCACATTTCCAGCAGCATGACAGGAAGAAGAATGGGGACAAAGGGGGCATGTAGGTCAATGAAATGTAAAATAGTAAGTGAAATAGGTCCAATGTCCAACAGTGTCCACTGTCAGCTTCTGTTGTTGCTAGTATGTTAATATATAAAGCTAATATGCTATTATTGTATTATATAATATTATAATCGAATATGTAATTATTTCACTTTCTACGTTCATGATGTTATCAGTCTATGAAGCTAACATGCTCGCCAGCTACCACAAAATGTCAACTGAGGTGGATGTCAGTGTTATGGACAAATAAACATCCTGTGCCGGATTGTTCCTCAGTGGTTTTCCCATTTTGCTAAAACTCTTCCTGTACATTTGATGTAACTGTATCACAGAGGCTGAACCCCCCCCTCCCCAAACAGTGAGATAACCAAAGAAAATGATTCAGTAAAAAATGCCTGTGACGAGCTGAGAAAGACGGTCCTCATCTGCATGTGCATGAGACGTGAACCCCCCCTGCTGCGGGCGTTGTCATTGTTCGATGGCGAGCTGGAGAGAGGTACTCAGATTGAATACGGACAGGTGAGTACTTCAGATTCTGAGAACTGAAGTCAATAATAAAAGAAGCAAAACAAAAGTCTTTCTTCATGCGAGAAATGCAAGGCCTTGAAATAAAAAAGAACCGTTGGATGTGAATGCCGCAGACGACTGAGAGACAAAACAAGCCTGAAGTGACCTTCTGCTGGCGAACCTGAGTCCTCCATGTTTATTCCAGATAAAGCAGTTGGATGTGGTGATGTTTTTGTTCCGTGACAACATTCAAAAGGTCCTGTTCAGAGCACAAGCAACTGATGGACAACAGGAGAGATACAATAGATCACTATTAGTTGGAATATGACAAAAAGAAAAAATCAGGACTGAACTAACATGTGTAGGGGATTGTTTGTCCATTCTGGGCTTCTGTACATCCAACATGGTGGAAAACAACCTGGTCCAGATGTACACACACAGAGCTAATCACACTGACCCACATTTCACTATTTGCCTTTAAGTGACCCCTTGATTTATATTTCCTGCATGAGCGCTGTTGAATTTAATTTGAAAAGCCACTGAGCATCTTGTGAAAGGGTTCACAGGTCGACAATATCCAGATCAGAAAAACATTCATGTTCAGAAACTAAATTAAAGGAAACAAAAGAGCTGTTAAAGCTCCAATTTGATTTTATTTGATGAATTTGCTTATTTAGCAAATCATCCTACTATGTAGCTAATGTAAGGTAAGATAAGAAATCTCCGACACACACACACACACACACATATATGTATTTATAAGTATGTATATATTACTGTATGTATATACATATGTATATATTTGTTGTTGTTTTTTGAGAAATAGAGCGTTCCACTCTCCTTTATAGTTGTTGTTTTGTACTGAAAAGGGCCACTAATTATGTGTTATGTGTTCAGTCCGTCTGGGGAACATAAAAAAAAATGTATTTAGATGTATGTATGCATGTTGTGTGATAACTATTGTTGCTCATAACTATTGTTTTTATGTTTTATTGGTTCCTATATATTAATGATAACTCACAACTGGTGTGCCAGGTCACATGACCTTTGAAGATGGCGTCTCCGTTTATATTCATTCATGTAAGCGTTTGAGGAAGAGCCTTTTATGGCTGGAAATGTCCTGTTTTACAGGTCGAAGAAGGAAACCATGATTTATTGGGCTGTTAAATGGTGAATATAAACGTTGTATGCAGAGAACAGTAAACAAGGGTGTATTTGCACATGAATGTGTATATTGATGTCCATAAACAAATTCTGGCCAGCTGATGTTTAAAAAAGTGACATCTTCAATATTTGGAATAATGTGGAAAGATCTACTTCACTTTCAAATTTCTATTTTCCTCCCGTGGAATGTTGTCGGTGATCATCTTGTCTCGATCATGACATCTGACGTGTGACGTCCATGGGTGTTTCCAGGTCGCCGACGGCAACAGTGTGACTGTTTAACTTTGTATGCGCATACACAGACACGCGCTCAAGCACTCCACAGCCCTCCAACAATACAAGATGTAATTCCTACACAAGGTACTGTACGCCACATGCATGCTCAAACACCGCCCTCACAAACGCACACATGCACACTGACACACACACTGACACACACACACTCACTCTTCTGTCGATGACTAAATTCCGTCCATATCGACTGTGACATCAGTCCTGCTTCCTGCCCACTGGAGGGGAATTGCAGGTGACAGATTGACTGAAAAATCTAGTTTCAGCTCTCATCCATCTGTTCAGCTTGTTTATCATCATCTAGTTGTCCAAGCCATGTGCCGGAAAGATCTAGAAAACCATTTAGACCGTCCCTGACCATCAAGTCACCCTGAGAGGTTGTAGAAAGACTCATTTGTTGGGTTTTTATCCTGTTTGCATTTGAGCTGTGGGATCGTTTAATACCAAAAGTACTGGAGACAAGTTTTGAATCGTCACACACACACACACACACACACACACACACACACACACACACACACACACACACAGTCTTAAGACATGGAGGACTTTGGTTAAGCTGCACTGAGATATATTTCAGCTGAAGATCCAAGAACTCATTCATCACCACATTATTCCACATTAAGCTCTGAGTTCCAGGTCGACTGTCAGTCACTGAAATACCGAGTCATGATTACACTCATGAGTCATGATAAAAAAATCCAAAGCCAAGAGAGGTTAGAAAATCCCATGTTGAGCTATTTTAATGTGGGTCTGCAGCTGGACCCGTCGTGGCCCATGAGCCACAGGTTGACTCAGGGAGCAAAGACGGATCGAAGTCGGTGTTAAGTCGATGTCACACTTTGTGGAGTGGCCCCGTCAGGTCCAGACGATCTTCGTCCGTCAGAACCAGAAGTCCAATCAGGACAATCAGCAAGTTGGTGATTGTGTCTAGTTGAGTCCGAGGTCACTGGATCTGTGACTCAAGTCCGCCCCTCTGCACAACTCACACTGCACGTTGATGCATCATCATCACCATCAGCAGGATGGGAGTGAAAACACCTACACAGCAAACCTGTGGGCAAACGAGCACCGACTGACTCAGCCCGATGTTCAAGGTGAACCTCTAACTTTGCGAATTGTGCTCTCTAACAAAACGCTCCCACAGATCCTCAGTAGCTATGATATCAACCCCTGCAGCCGTCGAGGCACCGGTACGTCCATTCATTCGATCACCGAGGTGTTGAGGAAGTGTCATGTCCTCCGCTTACTTACTGTCTTCACAGAATTCAGTCGGCTTTGATCGCACTCAAACGCAACAAGAACTAGAAAATATGTGAAAGGAATGAATGTCCAGGGAGTGTGTGTGTGTGTGTGTGTGTGTGTGTGTGTGTGTGTGTGTGTGTGTGTGTCGTTGATTGGTTAGATGTAGTTGGTGTGGTCTCTTTTCATGGTGCAGATCTAATCTGCATGAGTAACCATGGTGACAAATCCTGCTGAAACCACCTGTGTAATAACATTCTCATTCCCCTGCCCTGGTTGTCTACGCGGTGTGTAAATGTGTTTACCGTTCAGTGACATCAGTAACACACAGTTGTATCTTTGATGGAAACAGAGCATTTACACTTTGCACCTCATGATCTAAGAAGTGCGTTCTGTGCAGATATTCTCTGACAGAGATAATAGATGAATAAATGGAGCCTCTCAATGCACTTATCTCACCGTGGCAACGCAAGTCAACCTGAATCCTGGTTGGAATGAAAAACGTGAGCACATAGTTTGTCTCTTGTCCCGTGTGTCCCGAAATCAAGTCACACTGGACTTTTTCTGTTGGTACTGATGCCGCCTGTGATCTTTGTACTGGTCGTTGTAATCCTAGTGAAGTTCACTGAGTCTTTGTCACAGTTAAATACGTTCGTCCACTGTTTAATACTGAGTAACTTTCTCTGTGGTATATATATAGTAGTATTTTTTTATCTCTTATTTTTGTTTTGGTCATGTTCTAGAACCATCTGGATCCAGGAATCTGGTTAGTGGGTCTGTCTGTTAACACAAACGTCGGGGTTGGAGCCCACCCAGGGCCGGAGGGTTGTTTTTAGTTTTACTATTGAAATAAACAAGAAAAACCAGAGGTCAGAGGTCATGAATAGTCATTCACATGTCATTCACAGCACTATACAATGTTTGTCTACTCATGTAACTTACTTGTTCTCTTAAAGATGCTGTAGTAAATAATTGTTCCTGTTCTTTCATCTCCAGACTGCAGCCACCTTCTCCTTCTCCTCCTCCTCCTCCACTGCTGTGGCATCAATTCCCTCCACCTTTGTCAGTTATTTCACTGACTGATGACAAGATTCTGGGGAAAGTACTAAACGTTTGAGGATGACAAACGTAGGTGGAGGAACCGTAGGTGGAACTTTTTCATTTTCTCACCCTGTCTCTTTTATCTCCATTTTCTCTAACAGGTTTTCTTGTTCTGTTTTTTTTCTTCTCCATCTTCTCTGTAGTGAAGTATAGTGCATTGTAAGTGATGGTTGCCTGGCAACCCCTGCAACCCAAAGTCCAACTCACGTCACAGAAACTATCACACGTCCATTGCTGGTTTAATATATTTAGTTTGAAGCTTTTCTAACAGCGAGACAACTCTTGTCAGTATGCTAAGCTAACGTTCTCGTGGCAAAATGTATGTAGATAAGGCTCCTTTTCAAAATGGCTTTCAGGTTTTGGACTGCCGTCATGCATTTTCACAAATGACAGGCTGCTCATTTAAACCAGAACTCTTCAAATCCAATTCGTCTGAAACTCTTAAAAAAAACAAAAAAAAACAATCAGCACTTGAGGACGGCGCCGACAGCGGTTCACAGTGTGGAGCACCAAGCTGTGATTGGCTGTCGGGTCTGTGACTGGACTGCAGGAGGAGATTTGATTAGGAGTCTGATACTGAGGCAGGATGCGCTGAAGGACGCTGAAGGTCAGCTCTCCTCTGACACGCAGCGGACGCCACGTGCGGCCATCATCCCCTCTGAGACTCTGAGTCCCACAGTTCCAACTGCTCCCCTCAGAGGAGCGTACGCACCACCTGCTGCTACACGCAAACACATCCCCGACACAGACGCTGGCAAACTGCTTTGTGGTTGTGTTAACACACACACACACACACACAGATGGGTTCCAGCACTAACAATGTATTTCTGAGTTTCAATTTAGTTATGTATCATTTTAAAAACAGTTGTTATTTTCCTTCTACCTGTTCATTTATTGTCATTCTCCTTCCATCGCTCTCATTCCAGCTCTGATTCCTTTGAAACCTCAGGTTGTTTTCCAGCTGTTTGCCAGCTCCAGAAGGGGTCAAAGGGGACTGTTATTTACTCCACAGAGCACCTGTGGGACTCATAATGTTGCCTTTCTCCTGCATCTCTAGCAAATGTGTTTTGCCATGTGTCGCACATGATTTTCCTCATGTCCCTTTGAGTCGTTTTCCAGGTCTACACGTGTCGTTGCCAACCTCGATTTGTCTCACTCAGATGTCAAAAGTGCTCTCTGTAGCCAGCTGTCGCCATTAACGCACGCAAACGAGTGACATATCGGTGTTTATTGGAGGACTGACTGGGTCGTCCCGTGTCAGTGGGCAGCACTGATGGAAGCGCTAGCGCCCATGCTAAGCTAACCAGCTAACCCCCGAGGGTTTCCTCAGGAAGTGATGGACTCCTGCAAATGGCTCATTTCCCTCAAAGGACACAGGCTGTAATTAGGTGTGTAGCACGGACTCCTGACAATACGCTGCCAGATGTCACGTGCACACAAACTCCCCTGACACGCAACACGCTAATGTGAAAGTTCTTTCCCATTGCCCCTTTTTTTTTTTGAACACAATAATGAATTTGACCACATGAAAGAGCTGCTTCTCTCAGTCCCAAGCTGTTTACATCCTCCACTGGATTTCAATTTTCCCCCCAGAGCACAATTTTCTGTGAGCGAGACGACTCCTTGCCCCTTCAGACACTAATTGTGTTTGAAATGCCAGGATGAGTTGAAACAGAAAACGTCCAGGAGATGATGGTGATATTATTTGCTTTGCACCTTCGTATCCACAGAGGCTCTGGGAGATTTGTTTTCTTTCTGTACTGCAAGGATGTAATGATGTCAACATCAGCAATTTTCCACATGAAATTCAATTTCTGCTGCAGCAGTTGCCCCCCCCCCCC
>CAAKHB010005488.1:54822-76109 GCA_901007665.1 Aeoliscus strigatus | reverse complement strand
ACTTTGCCGTTTACATGTCGGAGTGCAGTTTGACACACACACACACACACACACACAGAGTCAGAGAAGAGAAGAAGTTAGCCTGGAAACCACCGAGTTCATGTTTCATTCATCGCGGCTCCTGGAGAGTAGAAACCCTGTGCAGAAATCAGGTGTGCCTCTGTGTGGGTGTACGCGGCGCATGTTTATGTATGTGCGCTGCACCTCGGAGACAACCGCGTGTTGGGTGCGCGTGAATGAACGCCAGTCGGCAGGAGGCAACTCCGCAGAGGCGCGCTGGTGTTTCCGCATGCATCCGAGCACGTATGCGAGCACAGACGGGTGTTTGTTGTGTTGTTTACGTTTGCATGTGACGTGCTGACTCGTATGGAAGATGCGCTTGTTTTTGTTTCATCCGACACGGACGGGTGCATCTGTCAGAATCTCTGCGAGCACAAACCACAGCGTAGAATATTAAACATCCCCGAGTGTGTGATGTTCACATTGGTCTTGACTGAAGTGGATGGAGTGATTCTCTCTTCTATAAATATCCCCCTTTTATTACCTCCACCAAGGAGCTTCTGCTTTTGCTGGAGTTTATCTGTCCGATATCTGTCTGTTTCCAAACAAAACCAAAAAGTTCTGAACAGATACTAATGAAAAGTTGAGTAACTGCTGCTAATGGACCAGGTCCAGATGATTAAATGTTGGTGGTGTTCTGGAACCATCTGTGTCTAGAACTCCACAATAGCAGCAGTGGTCTGTCTCTGTGCTCCAGTGGTTAGTGGGTCTGTCTGTTAACACAAAGGATGGAGGTCCCAATGGAGGACGCTCGTACTGGGTGAAATGAGCTGACTGGTGGGGGTCTGAGCTCTCCGAGTACTTTTCTAGTATGAAATTCAAACTGATGTTCTGACTGTATATGAACGTGTGTCTGTGTCAGTAGAAGAAGGTCGCATGCACCAGTGGGCTCGGTCGGTTTCACCAATGAAACCGACCTTTGGACCTTTTTCCTCGTCCAGTTGCTTCCATTATCCATCAGAGGTGTTTTCATTAGCTGGAACACACCATCCACCGTCTTGCTGAAGTCAAACAATGAGCTTACGAATAGATTTTCTTGACAGAATGAGACAAAGCCAGCGTCGGCTGAAATCCGCCTGAGTAATCCTCCGTTCCCTCCTCCAGGGCCACAGCTGCTGCCTGTAACCTCGCAGCAAAAACAGCTTGGCTTTTTTTTCCCTTTTTTTTCCAGGGCCGCAGGTACAAAAGAACATGTTTTACTTTAATGGCTTATACATTTTTAAACAACATCTCTTGTACTGAGTGGCTGAGCCTCTGAATCGAGAACATCCTCTGTGTGTGTGTCCAGCGTGTTTGAATGTATTTTGCATGTCCTTCTTTTTCCAGCTCCATCTTGTGGAAATGTGATGCGACTCCATTTTTTTTTTTGTTCTTTTTCTCGTAGGCCATCAGGTTCAGTGCCAGCAGTGAAATCCATGCAGGTCAGTCCAGACAAGTCGTCCAATATCTTAATGTTTGCAAAGCCGGTGCAAACCTGAGTTTGCTCCTTCTGATCCGCTCCTCAGAGGACGTGAAATGAAATTTTGTGGTTGTAGCTCGTCTTCCCTCTGTCAGAAACAGAACTTAAAACACTGCACACAATAATGAAAGTCAATTTAAAATCATTAAAATGGAATATGTTTAGAGTTCTATATAGAATAAAGTGCAATGAGGTAGGTGTAATACAGTGATTTAGCTGTCTGACACTCCCGAGAAAAGTAGGACCGATACAATCTACCGAAACAGATCAGGAGCACAACTTCAGAAAGTTCACCCTATCTACACATATCAGGGACACGGCCTTTTAGAATGAAATATCCCCAGTTTTATCATCGACTGAGCATTTTTCTCAGTGATGTCATGAGGTCTGTGTGCTCACCGGTGTTGTGATTACGACATTAGTATGCTGCAGCACTTTGGCTCAACGAGTGGGGAATGAATCCTGGACAGAAGCCACCAGCTGTCTCTGGGCCTCGAGGGGACAGTCGTGACCTTTGAGTCGTTTAGCGGAACCGAGGGATTTCACCTTAGAACAGTAAAGTTCTGCTATGTGAGCACGTCCCAAAGGTCAACTGTGCTGCAGGAAACAAATATCTGACAATCGGGGTTGGCGGGGGTTGTTTTCAAGAAGGCTGGTTTTCAATAAGACGGCTGCTAAGGACAATCCCCTTCTGGCCTCTGCCATTTGGGTTTGCTTCAGTGGAGACTGGGACTTCGAATGCCAACATCTGTCTGACATCTAATACTGACCAGGGCTGACATATTAGTTCCACGTTTTGCTGACTAAGCAGTCTGTGTCCCTTCGTATGTCACCTGGGGTTCTGACGAATGCTGCGTGACAAGTTCACATGATGATCCCTGATTTTCAATTTGAACTGAAACGTCTGTCTTAACGCCTTTCTGCTGTTCAGCTGATGTCACAGCTGAGTCATAGAGAAACAGACTGAAGCTCATTTCACACCTTAGTTCCTTTGCTCTGTTCTGAATCAGACGCTACATATGTTACACTACGACAGTTGTGTCCCAGTTTGCATATTAGTGAACGTTGGGAAATATGAAATATGATTTTCCTACTTGGTCCATGCAGGGTACAAACTTGTTGGACTCAGTAATTACTGCATAAATTCAAGGCCGCAATGATTAAGTTAAGCGTTGACTCATTAAACGTCAGATGCGAAATAGAGCTGAGTGGTTCTTTTTACAGTGGACCATATTAGAAGGTAATTAAATCAAAGTAATCAAATCCAATAAAAAAACTCAACAGTTGACAGTTGGCACAAGGTTATATAAGAAGCCACAGGCCTTCACAGAACATGCAATCTGATTAAGTTGCTCGCAAACGCAATTTGTTTGCCGTTAATAAAAATGAATGCAACCTGGATCAGCAGCGTTTCAACAGCACCGCAGCGTGGTTGGTCCGCTCACGTTGACCGCAATGCAAACACCCACACTGTCAGTGTGTGTTTCAGGGTGAATATCACCTCCTCCCCATATTTATGTATTAGACATGGGCCACGTCCACAGACACGCCGACTTTTTTTCCTCTTGTCTTTCTCTGCATCGTATCAAGAATATTTTCATCCAAATGGATCCATTGTAAACGACTTAACAGGGAAAGGGAAAAGAAGCGACAGTGGAGCAGCTCTGTGAATAATGTCACTGAAGATCATGTAAATGGAGCAAAACATCTCCATGGCCGTTGCGATTTACTTTCTTTTCTATGTAGTCTACTTCCCACTGCTGCTGTCCCCAGACAGGCTTTGACATCCTTTTAGTGGCAATAGTTCAAAAGGTCACTCATGGGAAAAAAAAACATCAACCAACTTTTAAATGGAATATTAATTTGTCATGGGCAGGATATCCCCAGGACCAATTTCATTTGACTGTTTCCCCTCCATGGTAAATTAGAGCGTAGAAAGCCTTATCGAGTATTTTAGGACACCAGACTCTCTGTGAATACTGATGAGGAGGGCTGGTGGGGGGCGGTGGGGGACGGTAATCCCCCTTCATGCACCAAGTCCTGTGACTGTGATGGAGACAGTGCCCCTCTACCCTTGTCGACATTCTGTTGTGATTCCTAACATGTATTTCTGCATCCGTTGGAGTCCCTGGTGAGGTGTATATTTTAGGCCTGTGCGTTAATAAACAACCAGAGATGCATAATTGCACGCCATGCATGTATGCTCTTTTATCTGCCGGTGACGCATGAAGATGTTGTCAGGTGGAATTCCACTCTCCTGTCAGGTTAACTTTTGTTTACCATGACTCTCCAGCTTCCAGGATGAAGGACGTGCTCATGAAAGACAGCTGATCCCTTTCATAGACTTTACATTCCATTTGTACTGGAGTACAGTACAGTGCTGCAGGTCACACTTGTGCATGTCATGCAAAACATTTTCAGCTTATTCTAATTATGCAAACCTGCTTCTTGGAAATAATTACTCTCAGTTCAATAGAGCCAGATGGCAAAGAATCACTCTCTGGAAAAGCAACTGTATTTTATTCTAACTACACCCAATCTGCCATATTGTCTTGTTATAAAGTGCACGTAGAAAACACTTTTCACTCAAGGGCATTTTGACATGCAAGCTGCTCTCCTGCGTAGCTGCTAATAACCAACGTGCCGTGCTGCGGTAACATTGATACAGGCCCCTGCAATGAAAGCCTTTCATCATATCCTGATGTAAAAGTAGACACTTGACCCCATTTACGACCGCAAGATATCAGAAAGTGTCCCACAAGGTCGCCAAACCTCCCCGAGGACCCACCTACTAGTTTTATTACCCCCACCGCCACCACCAGTAATGGACGTGGCTTGACCTCAGCGGTAGACACGAGTGGAAAGGTCACACGTTGTAGATATCAACCTTTAATTAATGGGCAGCTTCTTTTAATAACATTGACCAACAAGTCGGCTCGACTTTTGTTATATAAAACACACACAGCGCAATCGTTTTGTCACACGTGTCCCTTAACGCCAGGGGGAAATAAATGTTTGCTCTGTAACCGCAGATGGTCATCTCACTCTCTATCTGGGACCAGCAGTATTCCCTTAAGTACAGTCTTGTTGCTGCATTAGCTGTCTTAGTACACACACATTTATACACACACACACTTGTCACAGATGGGCATTGAGGATTTAGTAAACAGCAGAAGATATTGTCGATCCACGTGTTCCAACTCCATTTTCAAACAAAAACTCACCCAAACCCAGTGAGAGACAAGGAAGGAATTGTATGTGCCAATCAGGAGTCATGTCATTGTATTAAGATGCCATTAATTATTCTGATTCATTCTATAGGGACTCACTGGGTACATAATGGACAGCTAATTGATTGGAACTAAATCAATTAGCTCTGCGTTGAGATACTGGAGCCAGTCTGATGAATTACAGCCCCTGACTTTTGGTGTGAGAGGCTCGACAACAGTGAGCTTCTGTCTTTAAACATTCTATATCGATTTCTTTCTTTTCGTATTTGCCGCAGCGTCAAGCGACTTTGCCCAAAAGGGCAAGCGATAAAAGGAGGGAAGAGGTCAGTATCCAATGACTCACTTCCCCTGCCGTGGCAGGTTGTCCCCAAACAACGCAGTGATTAACCCGAACCCAGAGGCGATAGATCAAGCTGGCAGGAGCTGGAGAGGAAGGAACATTCATGACACAGATGCAGCTCGTGCTGAACGTATGCCCTGGCTTTCCGTGACAGACTGGCGTCATGGCTGGTCTGGGGACACTCAACATTTGTGTTTGCCAGATTGAGGAGGTTGTTTGCTCAGCTGCTGTGTCTTTTTTTTTTTTTTTTCTTTCTTGAAACTGGCGAATGTGAACATTTTGTTAGTCACTACTCCGCTAGAGGAATCTGTTTCCAGTTTGGCATTCAAATGCGTTTCTTTGCTACAAATGTTTTGTTTGGGAATTTGTCTCTGTTTGAAATGTGGATGAAGGATACCCTAACCTGAATGTAGACGTGTTGAATTGACGGTTAGATCGTATGCATGTACCTGCACATTCTGGCCATGTCCACATGGAGCTTTGTTGAGTCAACGCACACGTTTTGCATCATTTAGACCGACCGTCCAAACGGATCCTGTCAACTCTGGCTGTAAACGCACTTTCTTTACACCTGATCTCAGGGTGAAATATTGGAATACGCCGCCCTCAGCTTCATGTCTTGACGGTGAATGCACACACTTAACGTATCAAAGTGTCACTCCACGGTGAACACCATTTCTTCATGTTGATAGATTCCAGCTGCCTATGAAAAGCTTGTTTTTGTCTGAGCCGAACCAAACTGAGACTCGTTTTTTTTACGTTGGCATAAAGTAGCATTGGCCCGTCATAAGACAGCAACAGTCTAGAAAGACACCATCAATCCTGTCCAAGTCTCAAGAATGAAATGTAGCTGATCACATTGACCTGTGTGAGCTGTGGATGAGGTTGAGATCCGCCAACATGTTTTCATATCCAAGGGTTCTGCAGGACAAAACAGATGTTTTGCTCTGTTTCAGCCCTTTTGCAAAAGCTGCCGTCTTATCTCAGCTCCTCTGGGAGCCACATCTGACTATAATAAAACTTTGAATTATTTATCACATTTAGAGTTTGCATGCATACTCCACCAATCTATCAACCGTCACATGCTGTTCTGAGTGCAACTGATCAGATTTATTTAGTGCTGGAAACACCTGAACAAAATGGAAAATGTCTGAGCAGGAAGAAAACAATAAATGGACATTGCTGCATGTGGACTGATGAAGTCAAATAAAATTTGAACGTTGAAGGCCAACCAGACCAGTTTGTTATTTTCATAATTTGAATGCCTCTCAAAATTGTAAAATCATAGTTTTATCAGCAGTTTTATACTTCTAAGTCACGTTTCAGCCCTTCAGCATTGTTTTCCCGACATGAAACACTGCAAATATTTAACCTGAAAGTTGCGAGAACAATGGAGAAGAGGAGCTGAGGCGTCTTCCTGCCCCAGAAAATATGCAAATTTTCTAGGACATTCTCAAGCCTCCTTCTGAAGATTACAAAATTATCCTCCATGGTGTGTTACTTAGGTAATCCATCGAGGAAGAGGAGACTTTATGTCATGATGACAGCAAATTGTGGGCATCAGAGGTCCATTTGGAAGATAAAAGACTTGTAGTTTTAGCCAGCGTGGTCGAGTGGTGACTCATGAAGGTCTCATCGTCATCTCTCAAGCTTCGAGCAGAGCTGGTCTGTGGTTCCGTTCACACCTTCGTTTGCTCTGGTCCGAATCACCTGAGGAGATTCCAAGATTTTCCTTTTTTCCCATTTTCCCTTGAACAAAGAAACCAGATCATCAGATAGTGTTACTGTGTTTTTCTGTCATGGGACGGTCTCTTTGTTGGGTGCTCGGCGCCCTGGTCAGTTTGAAAATGAAGCGTATATTTGGTCCGTAGCTGAGGTCACAATCTTTTTTTTTTTTTTACGCTCTGTCTTCCTCTGCATCATATTAAGAACATTTGCATCCAAATGGATCCATCAGAAACTGTCCAAAATGTGATTTTTGGGAAACTGAAAGTAATTGGAGAAAAATGCAGATTCAATGTGGAGACAGACCAGAGAAGAGAAGAAGCAGAAGTAGAAACGATCCCGACCTCAAACCGAAGAGTTTGAAGGCTGGAGATGTGAAATGTGCGTTTGCACCATAAAGTGTCTCTGTGGAGACGTTGCCTGAGTGTGACTGGAGCAAAACAACCGCTTCGAAGGCCGTCGGTGTGAAAACAGCCTCTTACTCTGGATCAAAAGGAGACAAACACCTCTTTTCTCTCACACGTGTGTGTGATGTATTTGAAAAGTCTTTGTACCACAGTTGCCTGTAGTAATGGTGATTTTCAAAAAATCCTGATCAAATAATAATGATGGTAAGATTTCTCTTAAAATATTTACATCCAGTGCATTCTGTGGCCAGATGAAGACATATTTAAACTTGAAGCTAGTCCCCAAGCAGTGCTTCTCACTTATTAAAAGATCAGTCAAATATTTATTAGACAAGCACGCTTTTCACAAGCGAAACGAACATGCTCATAAATATGAAGCCATGGAGCAGTTTGACACAGACTATAAATGATTCTGTCAGCTTTAATAATGCTTCACTTAAGTCTTAAACTATTCAGGATCTGCATTTAAAGCAAAGGAAGACATTTACGTAGTCAAACCAGCATTATCCACTCTGAAGGTTCGTCGTCTGCAAATGTTCACGGACTGACTTTGTATTCACAGTGACAGGTTTATAATTCAGGACGTCTGCAAAAGTCATGGTGGAAAACCCAATTAGGATGCCAAGAAAGGCCATGTAATAAGATTCTGTCACTCTGTAATGGAGTGACAGGGTGGATAATAAGGACGGCACATGTTGAGCTCTCACTGGGAACAAACCTTTCAACGGCCGACGTATTACTCAGTGTCCACTTCTCACGCCACAGTAGGCGGAAACAGCTGTCACATGCAAGACTCCATCTCAGATGTTCCCACCACCCAGTGCAGAGGTATTGGTACTGGAAATATCATTAACTGACAGCCACACACAATTAAGGCCTATATAGTTTGAATGAAATGATTTGATTTGATGAAGACGTGGCGTATTGAGCTTCACGGTCAATTCGTAGAGCTCAGACCTCCACCAATCAGCTCATTTCCACCCAATATTATCATCTATGCTCTGATAAATTCATTGATCATCAAACATGACTTTGTCTCTAATAGTCAAATAGTTATTAAAAACATCATTAGACACCTTGTTACACAAATCATGACCTCTGAGCCCTGTTTTTGTCTTTTTGTTCTTCACTTTCTTTATTTCAGCAGTAAAACCAAAAACCTATCTCGGTTGCTGGGTGGACTCACACCCCCGACCTTTGTGTTAACCGACAGACCCACTACCCGCTGGGCCACAGAGACAGTCCACTGCTGCTAGAGTGGAGTTGTAGATGGTGACAATGAGGACGAATCCTTCAACAGATTCCTGGATCCAGATGGTTCCAGAACACCACCAACGTTTCATCATCTGGTCCTGGTCCATTAGCAGCAGTTACTCAACATTTCATTAGAATACACTCAGAACTTTTTTAGTTATTTTGCAAACAGACAAGCAAACAAACAAACACAGATCAACGCCGACAAAAGCAGTACTTCCTTGGTGGAGGTAATTACATAGCAGTTTTAGTTTTTAGCCCTTCTGAAATTTGTCAGTGTCACAAATTGTTTTCGTCAAAGCATCATAGGAACATAGACGATGGAGACGTTAGTTGTTGCAAGTCGCTCAGTTATCCATGACACTGAGACAATCACTACGGATAGAAAAATCTCAATCTCAATGAAAAATACTTCAAAGTAAAAGTTGTATGACTGGAGATAAAGATGATGTAGCTAGGAAACTAAAAATACTGTAGCATGAATGCATGTAGGAGTAGGAAATTGGTCACACAATGTGCAAAAAAGGAAATGATAGTCGTGGAAGCGACTTGTTCTCGAGCTAGATTTAAAAGAATTTATTTAAACGAGCAGTTGGTGTCTGCAAAACACTACATAACAACACTGACAGTGAATTCACAGAGCTGTGTTTATTCACGCTGTCAAAGCACTTGAGCACACAACTTAATATTCTTTGAGTTTATTTCTACAGAATTATGTCCAGAGCGTCAGTTCTTAAAGTGAAACACTCACTCCTCAAAGTTGTGTAAAAATCACACCGCTTTTTGTTTCCACTGTTCACTTATGACTTTCAGAGTTTTGATCTCCTTTCTTGACCCGTCCTGAACTTCTCCAGAAAGTTCTTTAAACATTGTTTTTTTATGGACCGATGTACCTTCACACAACATGTTTGTGTATTTGCAGATGATTTAAATGGCCGCGTCGCTTTTAGTGCAGACCTAACATAGTGGGAGTGAAGAACAGACCGACTGGCCAATGTTTTCTTTGAAGAGTTCCCAATTCAAATTGTCACCGTCTGGCGCTGGAGCAGAAAAGGACACCACTGATGAATGGTGACTCATGGTGAAA
Source organism: Aeoliscus strigatus (assembly GCA_901007665.1). Lineage (NCBI taxonomy): Eukaryota > Metazoa > Chordata > Actinopteri > Syngnathiformes > Centriscidae > Aeoliscus > Aeoliscus strigatus. The sequence goes on along the minus strand of CAAKHB010005488.1, from coordinate 66,547 downwards.
CAAAGACAATCTGCAGGGGCTGATATTTACCTTGTTGGCCCAACACAGGTGTATGATGCACACCGCGGCTTCTCAAGGTGATCGGGCTGATGTTGTAGGAATCAGGGAGGTTTTTCTCACATCTGCAAGGACGTTGTGCGTGATTACCAATGTGGTGTGTGAAGGACTTCTCTAACCGAATGTGTGTGTGACTCTGTTTTATTGGAGTGAAGAATTCAGAGAGATACGGATTTATTCAGAGATTCTGATCCATGTAAAAAGCCCAAACAGCAACCGATCCCGTCTCTGCGTTCACCAGATCTCACAGGACTAATGGCACGCTGCTTCGGAGAAGCGACCGTTTTTGCGCTCATTGACTATGGATGAGCATCTGGCCAGCGGGGGTGTGTGATTCGGATCGCTCCACGTGAGAGCAACGCACCGTGTTTCCCTGTGCACCAAGATAAAACGTGCACACGCACAAACGCCAGGAGACTGGCATTCCGAGGTGCAGCTCCCCGCAAGACAACAACTCCAGCTCCCGTCAAAGGGACAGAGCACCTGGCCGTTGAGTATTCATACTTAGACAGGTCAAATGTGACTAAGTTACTTCATGGAAAGTGATACTACAGACTAGAAATCAGGGATAAATACACCCACGTTTCATCCGTACGCTCGTGAACGCAGCAGCTGGGATTGTTGGGAGCTGTTCACCAGAACGCCTCCAAAAACACCAGGAAAAGTCGCTAGATTTGTCGCTTAGTCGCTAGGGAGTATGAACACCCGCTAAATATAGACACAACGACGCTAAGTTGGTTTCAGTTAACTGACTGACGCAATCAGCTGAACGGTGAAATGAACGGATCTTTTCAGTTCATTCATTCACCCAAAAGATTCATTCTCTCGGACGAATTGTTTGCAAACGGGACAACGCTAACATCGATACAAGTGATATTGTCCCTTGCTTAGAAATATATGAATATATATTAAGATACCAGCCCTAATAACTGTTGAAGGAATGGAACGCAGCTGATACACATATTTAGTTAAAATCCTTCTGAGGTCTTCATTTAAAAAACAAAACCGTCTGTGCTACATCGGCCATCTGCCACATTAAAATGCTGCTCACATAGAAATGCAGCCATTAACTATCCAGTACTGTGTAAGAGAATAATGACGGGGTATTCTGCTGCATAATGGCTAGTGTTACTCACTTGAAGTCATTTCTGTGGACAGTTATGTACTTTGGCTTAGATAGTGGGAGTTTTACTTTTAATGGCGTAACATGATGAGGAAATACAAAAAAAGACACGTGGAACGCATCAGAAGTTGAGTGTCCTACCCATTATGTAGATCTTTGTACTGATGTGCCACACAAAGAAATACATGATATAACAATAGATATATTAAGAATCCACGCCCCTTAATCAGGTGTGTGGAACTGTCTAGCAGACAATATTATGGACTATCAGCAAAGTGTATACGGCAGCAACCACGCTGTCAGGAGAGCAGAGCTGCAACAAAAGCTGAACCAAAAGCACATCAGAGCTGAAATAGGACGCTGGCGACCGTGATGAGACTGTCCCCTAAAGCCCCCAATTCCACACCAGCCAGTGTGGAGCTGACAAAGCCCTCCAGCCGCCACAGTAATTATGACTCCTGTCCGCCGGGAGCAATTGAGGAAAAAAAAAAAAACAGTTTGACGCCACTTTAGAGCGACACGGACAAGGAACGATGAAGGGAGCTCATTCTGGCCTGATGTCCACAGGGAGCCAGTAGGATTAACTAAATACGGTGGTTGACAAGTAAGTGCAGTGTGATGTGCTTTGGTTTGGTTAGAATACATTCAAATGAATCCATTTCATCAAATGAAAACATGGGGATGGGGGCGGCTTTAGATGTAGAAGAAAATGACAGATAATAGTAACGACCTTCATTTTGAAACGGAAGTTACACTGAGGTGAAAATTAGAGTAATCAGTCTTCCAGGCCCAGTTTAATGAACAGTTGTCCTGACTGAATCCATTATTATACAGTCGTACGCCTCAGCTTCAGTCCTCTCATTCATCTGACTTAATTTTATCTTAAGCTGGACAGAGGTCATTTTTTACTGTCAGCGACTTATATAATCAAATTTCTTGTTTACTGCTATTATTTCCTGTATGACTAATTGGATTCGGTGACAAATCACCGGAGCACGTTCAAGACAAAATGAACCGGCGTGCCACTGAGCGGTCAGGCAAACTTCAGGACACCGAAATGAATCCCACAGCCAGCGGAGGAGATGAAGAGACTTGATTTTGAGTCGGCAGAAGAAAAGGGTACTTTATCACACCAGCTAGTTCTTAAACACCACCAGAGGATTTCACGTTCCCTCACAGCTCACACTCGCTTTAATATTTGATGAGTGTTGGTTTAAGCAGGTGACACATTCGATGGTTATGTGTTCTTTCAGTGTTGAATGCAGTCAGCAAAATATTCTACTCACAGACGTGTGACATGTGGTTTAAAATAATTTATTATTCAGTAGTTTGTCTTTATATAAGCAATAATAAATGTGCCCCTGATGTCCACATCTCTATATTCCCAAGTGTTTGTCTTACATTTCATAATAAATCGGTTTGAAAATGAATCTGTGACTGGATTTTCTCACACATTATGAGAGGTCAATGCAATGCAAGACGATGCAAAAGCACTTGGTAAAAACCAATCAAAAGAAGTGAACGTAATCATTGAGGCTGAAGAGCAGAAGTATTTTTTTCTTTTGTCCAACTCTTCAAGTGTAGAGAGAGCAAAGTAGTAATCAGATCAAATAAATATTTAAACATGAAACCAAAAAAAAATGGCGTGACACATAGTTTTGCGTCATCGATGTGTTTCAGTTCACCTTAAAGATTTGATCAGTGTGTTCAAAGACCGTTGTCCTCTCAAAATTCTTGCACAGTTGTTCCTCAAGATGGCGTCAGTAGAAGGTCAACCACCTAATCTGTGGGGTTGTCACATCGCAATGGTACAGGTCCATGAGAGGAGAGACATTGGCGTGTTGCTAGCTGATGTAGCCCTTCGTCCACACAGAGGTCCTGTCTTCAGCGGTGTAGCGTGGATATTCTGTCGACTCTTTGTCCGAGTCATCTCCTCGTGCTAGAGTCCTTCCTGTTTGCCCCTTTATCCTGCTGATGGCAGCATGTGTGGTATCTGCTGAGTTTGTTGCGTATGCGGTGGGCCACAGAGTGTCCCACAGTGCTGGTGGGTTTATGGTCTGGTAGATAGATAGATAGATAGATAGATAGATAGATAGATAGATACAGTAGATAGATAGATAGATAGTAGATAGATACTTGATTTTTATCTCCTGAGAGAAATTCACAAAATTGGATGTGTGGTTTGATGGTGTGATGTTATGGACACTGGACAAAAGAGGAGGTATAACTGTAATTTGATACCAGGACAAGGTTCTGTCAGGGTCGTGGTCTGTTCAAATTCTGTCAGTTCTGGCACATTATGGACTCTCGGGTCTGCTTTCATGTTCCTGTCCCCGGGAATATCCATGAACTCTACACAGCTCTTGTAAACAGATGGGGCAATATTTCACAAGGCCCAATCAATAACCTCATTCGTGGCATGTGAAGGAGATGAAGTGCACTTCTAAACAGAAGTAACGGCACACACTACTCTCATCTCCTTCCTTTTTGTTTGCCAGTGGAAATTAGTGGTTCGCCCCATTGTCTGCTCCAAGAGAGTGAGTAAAATATCATTTCACATGATGTGTAGTCGCGCTAACGATCCTCATCAACAGTCAATGATAATCCTCCTCTTGACCTGCCCGTCTTAATCGCTCAGCCCAATTCATGGGAGACTCTTTGTGACGCCTGTACTGAGAAGGCTAGTGGAGACAATAAAGTTTGTGGTGTAAGTCCATTAACAGAAGTCAAAGAAAGAAGCAAGACATGGGTGAACATGTCAGAAAGTCAGTGTGGGAGGGGGGCACAGATGGTGATCTATCAAAAATGACTCACAGTATGAACGGATGGATGGCTTGTGTTGTCCTTCTGTTTGTGACAACTGACAACTTCCCAGAAAACCAGGAAGTAATCATATATTCTCTGTCACACAAGTCCTATTTATATGCAATGCCCATGAAGCCCGATTTGATTTCAAAAGTGCTTTTAGTCTTGAAAGAAGTCAGCGAGGTCAGCGGTCCGCATTCATTCTGCGCAATTTGGCAGGCAGGTTGTCCTCTGGCCGACCCGCTGAGAAAGGGATCGACACTGTTGCTGCGGTTGGAGCAGCGATGGTGCTGACGGCTGCTGGAAGTTTATGTTTCTCCAGCTCACCGTCCTCGGTTTCTCCATCCAAGGACAACAGCTGGACCCGCTCCTCTGGGCGTCCCTGCCGAGCAACAGGGATGGAGCTTGACCTCAGCCTCTGAATGCTAAGTGGCAGGTCTCCGGTGCTGGAGGCCTTGCCCCCAGGCAACGCCGGCCCCATCTTCAGCCCCCTCCACAGGATCTCCTCTTTGGTGGAGCTCATGCGCTGAAGTTTTCTGGGCAGCCTGGAGGCTTGGTCCTCCACGTGGTCTGCATAGTCTGCTGACAGGAGCCTTTCCCTGCGCCCTCCGCGGCCACCGTTGCCTAGAACGGGGGAGGAGGGAGTGGGAGCAGCCGGCAGGGGGTTGGGGGACGTGAGTGAGGACTTCTCCTCCTGCTCTTTGACACTGTAGGGAGGTGTAGGAACCTCAAACGTGCTGTGAAACTGGGAGTAGTCAACCCTGAAGAAGCCCTCCTCTAGTGACATGACAGGAAGGAAACGATGGCCCCACAGAACTTCATCCTCTGTGTACGACGTTCGGGCCTGACAGGTCATACCTGGAATGGAGAGAAGAGAGGAGGCATCAACAGGGAGGACAGAGACTGGACTGTCAAGTACAAATGGACAAACAGAAATGAAAAGTGAAGAACTAGTTCAGGGAACAGAGAACCCGAGGTATAAAAACAAAATATGACACAGTCAGAGTTAGTGAATAATTTAAGAGCGCAGAATTAAATTCTGTTGAATATTCTATTTCATATTATCGAGAAAATGTCACAGGCTAAGTGAGGATGAAAAAATGATTAAAGGAAGTTGATCGTAATATAAAAACAGTTTGTTCTCACCAGTGGTCTCCACGATGCCTTCTAGGATGACCACAATCTCAAACTGCTCGTTCATGAGTGAGCGTTGTGACAGATCGAAGAACGGGCTCTTGGTGTTGATCTCGTGGCAGATGGTGAGCGGGGACACTAAGAAGAGCTGGTCTGCTCCCGTTCCAAAGCCCACATCCAGCTCGCACTGATCCAAAGGCAGGAACTCCCCTTCGGGTGTCTGTCGAGACTGCGGACACAGAATTATGACAGTGAGAGTTTTCCTGATTCATTGCAGGGAAAGAATGGAAGTCCTCCAAAAAGACCAACTTGACGCAAAAATGAGCCTGGATCCCATGTATGTGCATATATATATTTTACAGCTGTTTTGTGATCTGACTGAATGTTGGGAGTTTCCTGTAGAAGCCCAAAAAACCCCTTATTACACAGCTCTGCGTTGAATCTTGTCGACGTGTTTGGGGTTTTTTTGGTTCCCAGTTTCTCTTCATTAACTTCAAGCTATAGCTTAACTCAAAGTGACCTTGGTACTTCAGTACCACATTTTTATTCATCAAAAAACACATTTTGGACCGTTGTATCTGCTCAGCAGACAAGGAAGTACCACTCTGCCGTCTCTTCTTCTGTTTTTGGTGAATTTCAGCGCCACCTACAGGCCTGGAGTATGAACAACAGCCTGTTGAGTCATTTCCAATAGAGCCATTTGGACATGGGCTAAGTCGAATACATGGAATTGGGGAAAAAGGCACAAGGAAGTGTAATTACACAAAACTGCTTGACCTTTCACTGTAATTGCACGATTCTTGCTCCAGTCGATGTCTTACAAAAGAAGGCCTTTACCCGTATGAATCCACAACCAACTATTTACTAGCACATTTGAAGAAGTTGCTTCATGTTAATTCTTAAAGCAGTGAATCGTATGTTAATGGCCTTTGAGCGAGAAGCCGCTCGCCACAGATGGCAAACAGGCACATGACACACACGTCATTTGTATTCACAGTGATGCTGAGGACAGAAGGGTGTGACATTTCACAGGAGGACGTCTGTGTCCACAGATCCCTGGCTCGCCTCGGTGTGGGAGAGTGTCACACGTCATGCTGTAACACTGACAGCTGCTCTCTGATGTTCCATGTCAAATCAGGGAAAAACACTGCAAGTGTAACAGAGCAGGGACGGAAATGAAAGCTGCCTTGGCTGCTTCTCATTCAACCCCCAATGTAAACGTCTTCCAACAGACGAACTATACTCTTTTCTACTTTATTTTTAATTATTTTCTGGAAACAGAGAAAGAAACAAATAGCTACTGTATCTTGATAGTTATAGCCTCAAGATTTGAAGGGACTTTTTATTCAAAGGTGCAATTCTTTATCTCGTCCACATCCACATTATCACAAAATGTCAGTCTATTCCTGCTTGTGTCCATATGTAAATGTATTTTTAAAAATCAGTTGGAATATTGAGACTTTATGGTCAGAAACATACAAAAGTCCAGATTTCATAAGGTAAAAAAAACAGTTTCTGTGACTGTTTCCTTTGTCCTTTTCTGTCAATTTAACCAATGAAGGGTCATTGTCAGAAGTCAGAGGATTAGCTGTTTTTTGTATATTTGTTACATAGTAAATACCCTCTAAACTCATCTGTACATCTGGTTTTGTTTTGAAAAATCATTATATTTTTGTTAGATGCATGACGGACAAAATATATACATACATAATAATATGACATAAGTAATAAGTTCTGTTCACACGCTTCTATTGTAATTTTAATGTTATTTTGTGTGTATGACCTGTGCAGTTTTACAATATTTAGCTAATTGTATTTTTACCTTTTGGAATTGGTTTTGTTTTGCCACCACTATAATATATTTCTATTGTCGGTCGGAGCCCCTGTAACAAACACATTTCCCTCCGGGGATTAAACATATTTTTGATTCTGATTTTGATTAGAACTATTGCAAAGGTCCATCTCTGACAATGAAGTAAAAAAACCCAAAACAAAACAAAAAAGCCCGGTTTACACTGAAAGATGTTCCGAAGAACAAAGGCCTCTGTGTTCTCTGACTGCTGCTGGTGCCACAGGGGGAATTAACGCTCTTTGGACATGGTGGAGAGGGAGTGCTTCATTGACCAGGTCACCTGAGATTCAGCTTGAGTGAAAGCAGCTACGGTCTATGGAGACGTAGGGACAAAGAAGCAGAAGGAAGAGTGTGTGTGTGTGCATATTTGTCCTTGTATGTTGGATGCCATCTCTTATCAAACATCAAACATCAAACTCCCAGAGCTTCTGGAGGGAATGCACCTTGTGTCATCGGGCAGTGGAAGTAACTGAGTGGCAGCTAAATGCTCCCACAATGCATGGATAGAGGCCGTGTTGGTGGGGTCATCAAACAGACATCAAACAGCTAGCGACAGGGCCTGTCTGACGCTGCACCATAAACTGTGTTTACGACCCAAGCGATGAACCCCTCCTGTTATCGGAGCAGTAACGTGCGTCACATGGGTCGGCCTACAACATTCAAGGCAGTCGAGTGTTTTCTTATTCAATTTCAGAGACTTTGTTTGTCCCTCTGGGGAAAGTTTGACTCTGCATTTGCTCTTTCGGAGGTGGTGACACACACCAGAGCATCGGGCAGCCACTTAGCGGCGCCTGGGGAGAAAGCGACCTTAGTCAGGCGCTCTAACCGTTCCATCATTTCGGGCTCGGCCTCTTCACATCGTTCCAGGCTCCGTGTGTTTGTTTCTGGGACTGTTTCAACGCTTTGCATCTGGATGATCTGACGTATAGCGGCTTTCCATGGTGCTGGACGACGTTTAAGTTGGATTTATGTCGAGTCATTGCGGCTATGTGGACCCTTGCAGATGGCAACAACTGTGTTTGCATCCCCTGTCTTTACCAGTTCTCGGAGCGTCATTCCTGTGTTTGCACAGAAATCACGACCATCCCACAGGCGATTTGTCGGTCAAATTAGGGTAGCCGATCAACCCTAACATGCTTTTGGAGGTAGGAGGAAGCCGGAGTACCCGGAGAGAACCCCAGAAGACACGTGGAGAGCATGTAAGCTCCACGTAGAAAGACCCCCAGGCCAGGAATCGCACCTTCTCTCCATGAGGCGACATCAATACGTGACCTCCATTGTCTCGCGCATTCTTCCGCTCAGGCCTTCAGAGTCAGACAGCGGCAGACGTGCCGAGTCATGCTGACATGTGTGTCTTCCCAAACAGACACATCCATGTCCCTCCGACAGCCTCTAACCCTGATCACTTATCTCCTGCTGCAGACCAGTCTCCTGAGACGAGCAGCACGCAGCTGTCAAACGCTCCCTGTGCTCTCGGTCCGTTCACTCCGTATTCGTTGACACGTTCTGCTGTTTGCCGTGTCCTTCTCTTTCGTCTGAGCGCTTTTCTTGAGGTGGGATGTGAGTTCCTCCTCAGTGCTGCTGCCAAACCTGATGTTCGTCTGTTTTTCAAAATGATATGCCAGCAGTACTGCAAGGGTCAATGCATCATGGGATTCTGTTGATTTATTAATGAAAGCCTCATTAACATTCATGAAAATTCAAGGACAGTTATGTTTTTAAGTTAATATGAATTATGTATGTAGAGAAATGTCCAGTTCCTGCCAGGGAATTATCTTTGCACTGATGGTTGAATGAATCATAGTAGTTGTTTGTGTAATACGCATCTATTTTTTAAACAAGAGGCTAGAAAGGACAACACAGGAGACACAAGCTCACAAGACAAAACTGTTATGAAAGGGCTCAAAAACTCATTTTCTGGCCTTAATCGCTGATTCATTTGGGGAAAACTGCACCAAACAAAGAAATTCATTCTTTCTTTCTGTGCAAATGCTGCACAGAAATCTCTTTGTGTGGTATGATATGTCACCATAAAATATAAAACTTTGGACTTCTATTGCAGATTCATTTCCTGTTGATCGCAGCTGTTAACCATTTTCTATCCTTAATTGTACATTTTATATTTTCCATTTTACAGACTAAACCAATCATCTGCTGAATAACATAAAACCATCAGCTGATAATCAGATACAAGATACAAGCAGATATGAGCTGCTAATTTATCTGCATCTTTGCGTCCTTGTGCTGTAAATCACCCGAATGCTGATCAAGTTACCAATTCTTTTTTTTTTTTTCCTCCGGAGTCCAGAGCATCCAGGTCCCGGAAGAATTTACAGCCCTCGCATGTCGCCCCCCCCCCCCCTTCCCTCATCCCCTGTCAGTTGATCACAGTGTTTTTACACAGCTCCATCATTAGGATTTACTGCAGCACGCCTCATTTCCCCACTCTGCTTAGTGGGTGACCCGTCCGACTGTGACCTTGAGCTGTGCGTTTCCTTAAAACGAGCGCTGTCTCCACAGTGCAGGCTGTAGTACTACGGTGTGGAATTCACTCCACACGGCACAGCCCCATGTCGGTCGCCCTCTCACTTTACACACACCACAACATACTTCTCTTTCGGTGGTATTCTTACACGCACGACATCTTAGCGACACTACACAAGAAAAGGTTTGATGTGAGAGACGAAGTTGTGTTTGTTCCAAATGTATTTTTATTTGAAAAGTATATTTCCCACATTCGTATCTAAATCAGCTGATCCTTGTACGTCCAGGAGACAGATGGTGAGCGTTCAGCAACAACTACTTCACTTATTATTAGTAATATTTTTATTATTTTGTTTTATTGTTATTATTATTGGGGACAGAGGGTGTTATTCTTATTATCATTATGTAAGTAATTAAGTATATCCTACATTTACAGGATATATGGGAAAAGCAAGATTGAGATCAGGATCTGATCTGCTGATTGGTCTAAATTCATCTGTTTACCACAGTATATATACTGGAGCATTTGCTCTGAGGAAAACGTGTAAATGTGATTTTTCTGACAGGGTTACAAGTCAAACTACAATATCTCCATCCAAACACAACATGAAGCACATGAGACACCATCCAAACTGCTGATGTAAGGATGCTGAATTAGCCCCAAATCACTGAAGTGCCTCTGTTCTTTGGAACGAACTCGGGCCGTTAGCGTTACCGGTGCATTCCACCGGTACAGCCACTCTGAAGCTAACTGACGACACAAGGACGACACAATGATCCGTGAAGCGCTCCTGTATATAAAAGAGTCAGATAAACTCTTTAATTAGCTCTGTTTAAATCACTACTGTCACGACCAGTCGTGTTCTTTCACATTGCGAAGTGCTTTATTGCGGTTTTAAATTCTGGAAGCGCATTTCTGCTTTCATAAGGAATCAATGGTCGTAAGGAAATTGTGCTGACAGTGTATCTGCAGTATAGAACTATAGGTTAAGAAGAAACAGCGTGTCGACATTTGTGTCAATGTGATGGTTAATTGCAATTAATACATCACTCACTGTTATTCAGCCTCTCTGGGCTGTTAATAAAAGTGGAAATGAAAAGATGAAACGATGTAATGAGAACCGACACATTGGTTTTTTTAAACCTTTGTCAAAAGAGAGCTGAGACTGCACAGAAACTACTGTGACGCCTGGATCCACTCAAACGGCTAATGCACTGGTGACGTTCCCCAGGGTCAGACGGTCAACTGTCACTTGATATTGAGACGACAAAAGCACCCCGAACAGTCACAACAAAGCTTTGTTCATCATATCTGCTGGTGTTTGGACCGGAGGGCAGTCAACTGCCACGGTGACCATCTCAAAGGGTTTGCACACGGCGCCGTCGGCCCAGTCTGTTTTCTTAATTGATGGATTGTAATGAAAATGGCAAACTGATCAGGGGGAGGAGAAACAAGCGTGAAGCTGTGACAGAAGATGTTAAAACTCACTTCCGAGGTCATTGGTTATCAGTATGAGGGTCTTTATGAAGTTCTCAGAGCTGAACCCTGAACTCCTAAAGGCGGAGGAAAGTCAGTGTCGTCCCGTTCGCTTCCAAACAACGAATCTTTTAGGTGAACGAACTGTACTGAATCACTTGCGTTGACTTCACAGTTTGGCCAAGCGCTGCAGGTGAACCTGATTCGTTCGTTCCCCTCCACTGACACGAATCTTTCACTGAGTATCAAACCTACGCTAAAAAACAAAACCGACTGTATCTGAACACTAAGAGATAGACGTAGTTGATCACAACATGATCGAAAACAGAAAACACTACAGCAGTTCATAGCATAACATTAAATACAGGAACGATTCGGCGAAACAATCTTTTGAACAGATCTTTTTACCGAACTGATTCAGTACATCTGAAAGAACTGTTTTGCCCATCATTGCTCCGATTCGTTTTGTTACGAACCTGAAAACATACACTCGTTGTGGCGCACTAAGTACTGGAATATGTTCAAGAAATGTTTTTGTCAGTGAGCAACTCTCTCCCAACTATTGTCCCCTGAGGACTCATCCATCTCGTCTGGACGGCTGAAGTGGAGCTTGCACAGTGATCTATTGAATGCTGACGGAGGGAGGGTAGTTTGTGGTGAAGGAGGGTAGTTTGTGGTGACCCTGACTGCAGCCCGGATGGAAAAAAACATGTTCCTGGTGAGTCAGCAGTGGAACAGTGGCTGTCATTACAACACATATTATGCTGGTGTCAGATGCTAAGATCACCTGGGG
>CAAKHB010005488.1:44586-54802 GCA_901007665.1 Aeoliscus strigatus | reverse complement strand
AATAATGGGGGGGGGGGGGGGGGGGGGGGGGGGGGGGGGGGGTGCAATCACTTCTGAAGATGGAATGGTAATTCCATGCATGACTTGAAAAACGCTCCTAAAACATCACGAGCAATTTCCGAAGGAATGAGGTGCCTGTCATGTGGCAGCGGCCCTGGACAGTGGCGATGGAAGAGTTGGAACGGGGCGTCCTGTGCGTAAACGTGCGTCTGCGTTAGTGAAACCACCTTTGTTCCTCGTTCACTTGTCTCCTACCTTGATGAGTTTGCACCTGATCTGCGCGGACACCATGTGGCTGTTGCGCAGGTTCCCCACTCGGAACATGAGGCACAGCTTCCCATCCCGCTGTGAAATTACCGCGTCCTGGCTGAACATGAGCGTCTCCGCGCGCTTCTTGGGCTGCGACATCTTGATGAACATGCAGCCGATGAGGAAGGCGTCCACGATGGAGCCCAGCAGCGACTGGAAGAGGAAGAGGATGATCCCCTCCGGACACTTCTCCGTGATGTACCGGTAGCCGTAGCCGATGGTCGCCTCGGTCTCGATGAAGAACAGGAACGCGGAGGGGAAGTTGTACACATTGGCCACGCACGGCGTGTAGGACGGGTCGTGGCCGCCGTGGCTCAGGTCGCCGCGGATGTAGGCGATCACCCACCACATGGAAGCCATGACGAGCCACGCAACCGTGTAGGTGAGGATGAAGATGAGCAGGTTCCAGCGCCACTTGAGGTCCACGAGCGTGGTGAACAGGTCGGAGATGTACCGGCTCGTCTCCCCGCCGAGGTTCCCGTGCTGCACGTTGCAGCGGCCGTTCTTCTCCACAAAGCGCTGTCTCTTCTTCTTCACCGGCGCGGAGAAAGTCATGCTCCGGTTGGTGTTCACCACCTGGTAGTCCTCGCCGAATTTCCTCCGGATGGCGGACATCGTATCACCCGCCTATGTGTGACGAGCAGGCAGTACTTGTGCGCAATCTTCGCACGAGTTTGGCATAAGCGCCCCAACAACAACAACAACAACAACAACAAACAACAACAACAAACAACAACCCCCGCCCGAAAAAAAAATTTTTTTAAAAATAAGCAAGACTCAGCGCCGCACACGCATCCTGAGGGATGGAGATGAGCCTCTTCCCGGGAAACAGTAAGTGTGCTGGGATTCTGCGCAATGCTGCGGGGTCCTTCACGCAGCGCGGTGCCAACTTTTTGTTCCACTCTTGTTCACCGAGGGAGAAAAAGAATCACATGCACAGAAGAAGCTCCTGTCGGATCCAAATGTCCTTGTGTTGCCACTCAGCTTTTCAGTAAAGTGTGTGTTTGGAGGGGTGGGGGCGGGTGTCGGTGCGCTCCTCTGCCTGGGGGAGCGCAGTGGACAGCAGAGACTTGATGGGCGAGGATCATTCCTGGAGTGGTCCAGAGATGGAGGCCATCAGCCGGGTGGAAACGCCACAGTGAGCCGTTCTCACGCCTTTGTGTTTGTATGTTTGAGCTATTTCAACCTGCTCAGTTTTTTTTTTTTTTTTTTTTTGGGGGGGGGCTACAAATGCGTATATGGCTCCCTCTAGTGGGGCTTCAGTGGAAGGGAGCCTCGAGGCAGTGTGGACAAGTTACTGCATCAGATGGATGTAAAGAAAGAAATACACCAGTGTGAGATCCTGTTTGTTGGAATATGAACAATAAAACATATTCTGTTTCCAACATACATCGCTGTGATGGGCTCTACAGTCTGTACTTTACGATTCATGTCCTTACATCTCATGTCCTTCCACACTCTGTCCTCAGACCCTCGATCACTGTGTGGAAACATTCCCCACTCCCCTAAACTCCAGACGTAGGAATGTCAGGAAGAGCCCCAGGAGAGGCCAGGACAGACAGACCATCCATATATACGTCATTGGTACAGACACGACGTGTTATAGGAGCAGACACTTCACATATAGTGTATGAAACAGGGAACAAGAAGAATGGCGCTCCAACAGATCGACAGAGCAGCTGGAGGTGTCACCACATACCGTCTGCACCATATGGTCTCCTCATGCCACGATGAAGAGGTAAGAGGTCAGGCCACAGAGACACCTGCACGACTACTACTACCACGGCTACTATGACGACGAAGATAATAACATGTACCAATGCATGCAGGTGGACAATCTGTCTGTGGGAGCGTTTGAGCGGCAGACATCTTTTCCTTTTCTGTTGTCCAAGTTGAACCACTGGACACAAAACGTTTCCTAACCATCGTCAGAGTGTGTGTACAGGAGAATACTATTATACGCTCTTATAAACATGCTTCTCTAGGTGAGCATGAAGGAGGCAGTACAAGAATGTACCAATGTCATGGAATGCTTGAAGCTTTATTTTCCACCCTGTCCTGTCTGACAGCCTGAGGTTCAACATGGCCCGAAGCATCAGACAGTTTTTATATTCACATCTATAAAAGTGTATGTGAACCGCATGGGACCTCTAGGCCGGACAGGACTGGATTCCTGTGAAAGGGAAGGGGGGTGTAGGGGTGGGAGAGAGCGCGAAAGGACACTGCAACAAATCCTTCTTGTGATTTTTGACATGTTTGTTGAATGAGTCATGCAGTGTGGAGAAGGGATGACACACTTCCTGTGCTGATGACGAACTCTCCAGCACATTGTATTCTACTTTATCTATCCAGAGCCGGAGCTGATTGTTTTTAAGACTTTTCTTTAAAAAAGGGAGAGAGAGTGACATCATTCTCAGCTATCATCTGGACAAATGAAGAAGAAGCAGCTTTTGATGAACTGTGGTTTCTTTTTTTCCATTGTACTCCAGCACCGGCAGCATCACGCCCCTGACACATGACGAGCTCCACGGTTAGTTTGAGTCCCTCCAAAGCAGTCATAACATGGCTGCCACGCCGCATTACCCCGCATAAAAAGCAGAAGGACCCCACGCGTGGCGCCGCTGCAGCTCGCCGTCCACTCCAGCAGGGCTCCCCACACCTCGGCAGCCCTTCGCCTGTCTCCTCTCACGACCCGTCCGCTGCACCCAGAATCCCCCGCGCCAGGACAAGATGGAAGGAAGCCGCGACCGCCGGAGAACAATGTTTTGGCAATAAAACCCCACAGCGACGAATACGGAGGGAATATAGGCTCGTTTGAAACCAACTGCGGTCATGTGTAGGTGAGTGGGAAACGAAATCCACGTGTATTCCAGAATTTAGTTTGGGCTTTGTCGAGATTTCTGCGACGGATTTCCCAGTCTCGGCGCAAACCCACCGGAGATGCCCTGAAAGCCAGCATCATTGTTTCTGTTGCATGGGCCGTAATGCGGGTTTTCAGTCGGGGCAATGAGCTAGCCAGCCAGCCAGCTAGCTAGTTGGCTAGCTAGCTAGCTCGTGGTAGCTTTAATTGTTATAAACACAGCTGTCCCAGCACCGCGGCTTTATTCGGCCTCGTCGTTGCTTTTTAAGTCCAGTGCAATCGAAATAGTCGGGGTAATGTCGCGCTAGCTCAAGGCGCCGATGAGCGGAGCGCAGCTGGTGATAGGAGCTAAAGTTAGCTATCAATAAATGGAGCGCCAGCGTTGCTCGCAGCCAGACAGATTTGATTTCTCCAGCGTCATCAAAGCTCGGGAAATCGGAAAATGAGCGATATGTGCCGCTGCTCCGTCTTGAAACAGACTTTGTGTTCGTTCTCACACACGCCTTCACGTCCACATTTATGCTGTTAATTTTTTTTCTTTATTATTATTATTATTTGGACGTTCCTGTGTTTACGCCGTCATTTAAATCGCCCATACACGCGTTAATAGCGTTCAATAATACCGTTTCATCGTAAGCTAGCTCGTTAGCAGCATTGAGTAGCAGGCGTTTAATTGGTTATTACGGAGAAAATGCACTTAGAACTTGGCGTTCCTTATGTTCATCCCCTATAACTACTGTCGGAACCGAAGCACCACTTCGTTTATTGATTGCGCCATTGAAACCACTCATTTTCAATTGATGAATTCAAGATGCACCGATTGTCTCTTATTGTGGCTAGCCGGTTAGCTAACTATGCTAACTAGCTGGCTAACTAGTATGGATCACAAAAGCTCCGCCGCTTTCTGTTGTACCCGAACGGTCGGCCGGTGGAGCCCGGACTAAACCCCCGAACACCAGTCGTTTGTCTTTCTGTGTGTTCACCCGGCACCTGGCGGACATTACTCGATCGGTATTTGACCTCGACGTCGTTTGTGGAAGTTGTTTGGAGTGATCTGTGGTGAATTGGTCGCAGTGCAGCCGCCGGCGCTGGTGAACAATCAAAGTGGCAAACGGCGTGATTCCGTTAGCAACAAGGTGTGAAAACAGCAGCTACGTGTCTCCAAAGCTTCTAGAACGCATTTCGTTTTGGCTACTGACCAAGTCACATGTGGTGCTCAAATGCATGTTAGAACAATAGGAACAATAAGAAATATTCCCTAGAAAACACTTTCCTTTATGCAAAAGCTCAAGTTAAATGTAAGGTGTTTTGTGTTATTTGTTACTGCTCTGCATTTCTTGTCTGATATAAAATAGTGCAGGTATGTTTAGAGTTTTGTTTCATTGTTCCTTCTTTGTTATAGTTCATCTTGTATCTGATGGATGCTTTAGATAAAAGCTGTTCCTAACGACTTTTTTGATTGACCACTAATAGTCTGGTTATGGGTATTTAGCTTTGACAAACGTCTGTGGGTTGATTTGTGGTTACTTAGAACGCTCGCATTCTATCGAATGACTGTTCACTCTTTTATCGCTTTTGTTTGTTTTATCATGTCCATCCTACATTATTAAGCACGAGTCAGTCAGCTGATCTCTCGCCGAATGAAATAAATGTATTTTAAGATTTCCAGTTACTGTACACAGTGTCTTTGATAGGCAAAGCCTAATAAATCCCATTAAGTAATTAATGCGTGTCTGAGAGAGAAAATCCAGACGACATTGTGCATCCTACAGGACACGGGAGGAAGAATAGACACGATTTCTGCAGCATGAAAGAGTTATTAGACATGCTGTCATCTGTCAGTTACTTTATGTGCATTAGGTTTCCATTCACACATAGTTGTGTTTTGTCCTTAGATCGTCGGTCCTCATCATGCCTTTGTCTGCTCTCTCTTCCAGGGTATTCTCCTCCTGTTTTCCTCTTTAGATTTACGGCCCTGCTTCTCCCCTGCACGCAACAAAACCACCACCATGAGTATTATCCAAGACAAATTAGGCAATGAGTTTTTGCGCAACGGCGGCATGGACCCCAATTTTGCACCAGGAATGCTTATGTTCAGTCACCTGCCGCCTGTCACCAGCTTCACACGGCTGGCCTCCCAGTCCGTCATGGGCGAGCTTCCTCAAGAGATGATCCTGAAGAAGGAACGCGACTCGCCCCCGGACCACCAGGGTGCCCCTGCTCCCAACACGGGGGGCTTCCTTCACAGCATGGGCATTAAGCAGGAGCGGCTGAGCGAGCTGGATTATCGAATGCCTCTCTACGGTGGAGGGGTCGGGGTGACCTGTGCTGGAGGCGACGCAGGGAAGAGCAATACTGACATGCCGGACATGTCTTTCGGCAACCACCACCAAAACCACCAAAACATGCTCCTGCACGACCTCAGCCACAGCAACGTTCGCTCCCTCGGTGAGCCGGTGAGTTGGACCGATTCTCGCGTTTCTTCGCTCGTAGTCGTCGTCGTCGTCCTCTTTCCCTGCTGCACGCGGACCTCGGTGCAATGAATGTGTTGTTTTCCTCTCAGATGTCAGGAAGATCGGGTAAAGAGGCAAAGGAGCCTTCGGGTAGGAGAGGGAGGAGGAGCAACGGGGAGGGACAAGGAGGCAAACCCCGAAGGAAACGCAACGACGCGGCAAAGGTAAGTCACTGCATCTCACATTTAACAAAGGTCTCCACGGATACGCCGCAAAACCACGGGACCAGGCCTTAATGAGAAGAATGTGGTTGAAGCGTGCTGACATGTGGACACGTCGAACGGGGTACATGCTTGTCGTCTTCTGTCCTCGCAGGCCATGATGTTGGATGCAGATGGAGCCTGCCTGTCCCCCAACTCCAAACCACACATCTGTGAGCACTGTAACGCCGCCTTCCGCAGCTCCTACCATTTGCGCAGACATGTGCTCATACACACAGGTGAGAGACTCTCACTGTTTGTCTGTGCGTCACCGGTGCCCCCTCAAACCTAGTCAGACCTCGTCTCCGCAGTTGGCGACGTTCAAATATCCAACGCTCGTCACTGGATCTGACCTTTGACACAATGGCCCACCAAGCTCAGTGAACCCACCGAGGATTCTGTCACCACTGTTTTGTTTGTGAAGTCAAAAACTGAGCAGATGTGGCTCCAACGGGAACCATGCTGCTGGAAAATGATAAAATCTCAATGATATTTTCAGCCTCTCCTTCACCACAGCTGAAAACCAGACAGTCGCTAATGCTCCGGCTGATTCAGTGATTAGTCATGTATTTCTGGAAGTCGTATTCATTGTGTCTGCTGGGAAGTCCTGACTTGGCTCCTGGATCCCAGAGGCAGCGATTGAAACCAAATGTTTGCACTTGTATTGTCACAAGGTCTTTACTAATATTGCAGTTAATTAACTAACACACTGGTGGTGTCATTGAGTCAGAGCTCCTGGAGGAGGAGATACCCTTTTTATTCATGCCTACATTCATGCCACGTTTTGACGCAATTGAAAGCAGACTGAAGGGTGATTAATGTGGGGGGGCGGATTGGTTGTACTCTTGATCGCACAGGTGAGAGGCCTTTCCGGTGCAGTCAGTGTAACATGAGCTTCATTCAGAAGTACCTGCTCCAGAGGCACGAGAAGATCCACAGTGGTGAGTTGCTGTTTGTGTTGGTTGAAGTATGACTCGTTTTTTTAGTCGGGGTTCAAAGCTGTACACCTGTCACCGTTGTCCTTCACAGGGGAGAAGCCCTTCAGCTGTGACCAGTGTAACATGCGATTTATCCAGAAGTACCACATGGAGCGACACAAGAGGACGCACAGCGGCGAGAAACCATATCGCTGCGATACATGCCAACAAGTAGGGAGCATGGGGGCTTGATGACCAGTCATCAGTTGATGCTGTTCCAGACCACTAAAACTCACTTCCTCTTTTCCTCTTTTCACTTTTAGTTTTTCTCAAGAACAGACCGGTTACTGAAGCACAAGCGGACTTGTGGAGAAGCCATAAAGAAAGGCCTGGATCCAAACATGCTGGATCTCAGTGACTCCGAACTGGGCCAGGGCAGCTATTCACTCACTCAGGGAAACTCGACCACCTCTGGACGCAAGAGAGTCAAGTCCAAGAACGGCGAGGGCGGCGAGCGCAAGAGGAAGAAGAACGCCTCGGTGGCAGGCATGGCGGGGGCCTCGTCTTCTGGGGCGATGGCTCTGCAGGACTTCGGCATGGAGCACTCTTCAGGCTCGGGCCCCGCCATGCAGGGGCGCAATCCCAAATTGGTCTTCAAAAAAGCTGGACGCAAAGGCCTGGACAAGGGTCTCCTCCCTCTGGACGACGGCGCCGACGGCCAGAAGCTGTTGGGCCAGAAAGCGGTCGCCATGGATCACGTGGACTCGTCCGGTCTCGATAACATGTCTCTCCTCCAGGGCGCCGGGGGCGCCAAGCAGGGCCCCGCCACCAGCAGCAACTATGACGACGCGATGCAGTTTGTGAAGAAGCGGCGCTACCTCCACGCAGTGAACAACGACTACGGGGCCGGCTCCCTTCACATGGCCCCCCAGGGCAGCAGTGTGATCCAGGGCTCCCTGGGGCCCGAGCCCACGCTGGCCATGCTGGATTCCTCCCCCTTGGAGCTGAAGCACGACAAGTCGGGCATTCCAGACGAGGTGCTGCAAAGCCTGCTGGACCATTACAGCCATAAGCCCGAAGGAAGCCACCACCACGACGTGACCTTCGACCTGTCGGACCACCCCCACCACGTGGACCTCCAGCCAGCGGCCCCCGTCACCCCCGAGCTGGAGGACGATTCGCCCAACGGCGGGGACAAGACGGCCGTGATGAGCGAGTATTCCAAGTTCCTGCTCCAGGCTCTGGAGCGCACCAGCCACAGCGGCCCCTTCCCCAGCCTGGGCCCCACGGGGCCCTTCTCCCTGCTGTCCAACAGTTCCAGTCCCACGGGCCCGCTCTTCTCCGACAAACACGTGTACAGCACGTCCCCGCTGGATTGCGGCTACCCGCCCGCCGTGTCATCCCCGCTGCCGATCGCCGCCCCGTCGTCGACGTCCTCGTCGACCTCCTCCAAGTCCCACTACGGCATGCTGGTGGGCTCCCCCTCCCAGGCGGGCTACCACCTCAGTTTGGACTCCACCAGCCACCAGCAGCTGACTCCGTCTCAGGAGCTGACCGAGCAGTTGGAGAAGCAACACTCCCCCGGGGCCTTCAGCCTACCTCCCCAGGACCTGACGGCCCCAGCTGAAGGCTCCAAGGGGCAGCAGGCCAAAGGCGGAGGGAACGCCGCCCCCGCCAACGGCTCCAGCTACCCCGACCTCTCCCCGCTCAACCCCCCGAAAGAACCCACGTACCAGATCGAGAACTTCGCCCAGGCGTTCGGCTCCCAGTTCAAGTCGGGGCGGCGAACCCCCCTGAGCTACGGCAGCGACCCGACCGCGGCCGAGGTCGACCACAGAATACGGACTCCGGTGTCAGAATTCTCAGGGTATTCCAGTTTGTTAGCTGACGTCAGTGAGCCAGTGAGTACGGGATCAAAGACCCCCACAAGCCAAAGTTTCAGATAAGGGTCGACCGGGGTGAACCCAGAGGGGGGTCGGGGCGGCGGGGGGGCTGCTGACTGTCGTTCAGCCCGAGAACCGTTCAGTTTTGTTCTTGTAGCAAAGTTTTAATTCTCTAAACACTGCCATTCAATGTTAATGCAAACATGACCAGGGAGGGTCTTCAATGGCCTCAAATGCAATTTTTTAAAAAGTCACATTTCTATTATGTATCTAGTCGCTTCATTTTTTTTGTTTAAGAGTAGTGGTTTTGATATGAGCGTAAACCGTAGATTTAAATGTAATTTAAAACCTTTTAGAGGGTAGCGATGAACTTGCTTGACTTTTTTTTTTTTTTTAAACTGAACCCTTGTGTTTTACCAATCACACCGTTGTTAAGTAATAATGTTGATCATTTCAGTAATAACATTTGTGGCAGGGAAACGCCCAGAATTCAAATGGCAAAAAAGTTATATATTGTCTGTTACAAGAAACGTATGAACTCAGGAAAAATAGGCAAAATTGTGTAATAAGACTTTGTATTATGAGATGCAATTAGCACAGTTTTTACAGGTGTACTTTGAAACGACAAAGCTTTGATTTTGTTTTTTGCGTTGTTTCTTTTTCTTGAACTTGTCAGAACAAATTACAACACACGATCATGTTTGGTTTCTACTGCGTGTAGGTTTGTCAAGATTACGGTACGGTTTGTGTCAATGTGAAGACAGACAGGGACAAAAATCCACGTTTCTTTCAAGAGTTACAGTTGTACGTGAGGTCGTACGACGCGTCGTGGAGATGGAACCCGCGGTGCGCGCGCAGCAATGTTGGGAAAAGCGGAGTTTAAACCTGAGGAGAAGTGGGCGGGGCCGCTGCCGTCGACGGGATCTCCGTTTGTGGACGAGTCACCACCACCTGTGCTCCACTCGTCCTCATCTAGTCAATGGAATCAAACAAGCACTTTTTAAACATATCGTCATCGGAAACAACAATAACCCTTTTTCAATTTGCATATGTGATACGTGATTATGCTGATGATTATTAATATTATTTTAAGAGGAGAAAACTGTGAATCGGGGGGGGGGGTGCTGGGGTTTGAGTTAATGGGCTTGACTTGGCATGACGGTGGGCATTAAATGTATTTTGTTGGGGGTTTTTATTCTCAAGGGTATCGGGTGGGTTGTTTTTTTCTTTTTCTTTTTTCCCTTCCTGCGGTTTGTCGGGTGGTGTAAAAAGACTCGCCATAATTTTGTTATACAATATTTTGAGAGTAGCTCTTTGTATTTAAGTGTTTTTGAGAGATGGGCTGACATGCTGGAACCCCTATATCTATACAAAAAAAAAACAAAAACAAAAAAACAAAGCCAACAAAAGTATGTTGACCACCACACTTTTATTTATTCTCCATTTGCTCCATCAGAACTCCATAAAGAATATTTTTCAGGCACGTAAACACCAGATCTTCAGCCATACAGAAGAGTTTAATATATTCAGACCC
>CAAKHB010005488.1:1874-44388 GCA_901007665.1 Aeoliscus strigatus | reverse complement strand
TTAACGGAGAGAAAACCGAGTGGGTGAGCGATGGAGAAGAAAAAAAAAGACAATAAGATTGACCTAAATATACCTCATATCACTAAAGCGTAAGAAAGCAGGGACACGTGTTTCATGTATGTAGTGGAAATATTTGTAGTATAGCTTCGACATAATGTATAATCATTGAACACTGCCTGTGTTTACAATTCAAGAGCAAGTGACTCGTCAAAATGCAAATTTTTTTTTTCTGTACAAAAACAAACCATTCACGCCAAGCAGTGTTGCATTCTAGATGCCTCATAGAACATTCGTTTTTCATGTTATATCCCTTATTTTTGTTACTTGCCATAATGTGTTTTGATATGATCTCTAGAAGGATATTGTTTACAAAAATGTACAAAAACACTAAAAATGTGTGTTCTCAATCTTTTTATTTTATTTTTCTCCAGTATGCATGATGAAGACCTTTTTGTACGGCTTTTTTTTTCTGACTTGTCACCTCAATACCAAATTTTGTAGCAGAAGCCTCCCCATTCCTTTGTCTTATTTGTTCTAGACGCCCCTTGTGACATAATTTCCCAGGCTGTACCTGTTATTGAGATGATGAACGGATTAGAGAAGCCAATAAAACTTTTTTGTTATAAAAAAAATAGAACTTGTGTTTTTTTGTCTGCACCTGAGCAGTAAGTTTGAATTAGTAATGTAACATATCTCCTTAGTACGTCCACTACCACGATCCATCTGTCCGTCGGTCTATTTTAAACCAGTTACTTACATTTACAGCTGTAATATAACTAAAAACTGCCGCTGAGTCATTTCAAGATTCCAATCAGGTTTCCTGCCTGAACTTTGACCTCTGAAGTTTCATCAGCTGGTCTTTGGAAAAACATTTCCACTGACGTTGATTTCCATCCCGCTAACTGAGACCACCTGTCCCTGATGAAGAGGGGGGACGGAGTGAGAGCAACAGGAGGCCCGTCTCCATGGCAACCAGGTAACAGTTCTTTCCACGTCAATCTCAGGGACGAGGAACCAGCGTTGAATTTTTGTGATTTTATTGGAAGTCTGACTGTTTCTCATCACTGACTCCAGACCGTCTGTGTTTTATATTTTGTGATGAGCCTCCGTCTGTTTGCTCCGGTACCACCGAGGAGGTCCAGATGGGAAGAGTTCAGCGGCCACTGGGTGGAGCTGTGTCCCTGCTGGTGCCTGAGGAGCGCCGTGAGTTGACCTCCATCGATCACAGCAGCAGTGTTTGCCGGTCTGGGCTCGTTCCACCAGCCTGGAAATGGTCATTTCATAGTAAATGGGCTTTATACCTCGTGTCTGACAACATTGACCGATCAGAGAAAACAAGTGCCGGCGGCGGGCATCGTTCCATGTGGGGCATAAGTAGACAGGGCAGGATGTCTTTTCATAACACTTGTAATGGCGTTTGAAGCGTTATCGTGTCCCACATGGAGACCCGCCCTCCCACTGCCAGGAACTGTACGGAAGGTGCGTTTATAACGGCCATAACCGCACCCGACTTTGGACTCCAGGGACAGTAAAACCCACGGCTGGAGCACGGACCGATGGGACGCCATCACATACAAAGACTGGCTTGATCTCATGTCCGTGTGTGTGTGTGTGTGTGTGTGTGTGTGTAATAGATGTCAGCATGAACCATGACATGCCAACAAGTGATCAGTTATTGTATCTTTTGGAACACGATCACAAGCAGAAGATACAATAAACCTAGGTCAACCTAAGCTGTTAGCTTCTTTAAAAAAAATTAAAATCACTCTTAACAGCAAACCTTTTTGTTTGTTGAAGGTTTTCAGTGCTCGGAAACGCAGACGTATGTTGACCGAACACTTGAATTGTTAATCATTGTCGTTGCACTATTGAGGAACTGAAATTGTTTGAACAACTTCCCCTTCAGTTAAAATGTACAGGTTTTATCTCAAAACTATTTTGGTCTTTTTCCACCAACACCCATCATGACGTAAAGGTGCGTAAGAGTTGAGTCGTCACCAATGCACAAGTGGGATCAAAGTCAACTCGGAGATAATGTGGCGTTACGGATAGTGATGGGATGACCTCAGGTTTTATTTAGAGTATGTGAAAACCTCTATTCCAAGGGGGGTTTTTTGTTCATCAATATATCATCATGTTACAAGTGATGGGATCACTTGGGAAGCAACGTGTTTGTAAAAGAAAGAAAAATGTGAGTGAAGGAGAAAAAAACATTGAGAAGTAAAGAACAAGAAAGTTCACAAGTAAAGAAGAAACATTTGATTGTAAAGAAAAAAACATATGTAAGTGAAGAAAAAAACATTTGTTGGTTATAAAAAACCCCATCATTGTAAGTAGAGGAAAAAAACATTTTGTAAAGTGGGTTTGTGTCTGCGTTAAACAGCTGGAAGGAATGTGATCTGTGTTGATCTCTGTCCAGACCAGTGCAAAGAAATGATGCTTCTAGACTCTTCTTTGGATGTCCGGATTAATCTGGTATAAAGAGCAAAGTCGAGGTCGTCTGTTCGTCGACTAGTTCCTGTTCTAGTCTCCTCAGCGTGGGTCATGGAAATATTCCAGACGGCCCTCAGCTCACAGGAAATAGACTAGGACTGATGTGATTCTGAACCAGACGCCCTCTGGTGGTCATAGAAATAATCTGTCTTTAACGACATCAAACATGTTACTTTATTCCATTTTTGTTGTTGTTTCAGGTAACGCGGCTGATCGACGTGAACACTCTGTCGCCAGCAGTCGATGAAACGTGTCCTCCCTGGTTTTCTAACCACAGATCGACTCTGAGCCGCCTCTGACAGACAAATGTACTTTAGCACTCACTCACCCTGGAGGAGTGGCCGGCGGTAAAAGGTGGCAGCGGAGGACACCTGAGCGTTACTCATCAGACGTCTGCGGCCCCTCTCACGGTGAAGAACCGTCCTCTGCTCTGGAACAATGGCTCTGGAACTGAAGCTGCTCTTTGTGCTTTGCGTCATTGCAGCCGGTCACAGTAAGTAACGAAGTTGGAGAATTATGGCACAGTGACGATTCACGAGTCCTCGAGTCCTTTTCACTGTTCTCTTTGAAACGAAGAAACCCACAGACGATCTCTCACAATGCGCATCCGAGTTCTGTTGTAATTTTTCTTTTCTTTGTCAGAAAAACTAAATCCATCGTTTCAGACCACCGTCATTTCATCACATCATATTTATCTTTTATTGTCAGTGAGGTTCTGTTTCTAAGGAAAACCAAACAACATGTATCATCCTTCAACGACAAAGACACAATTTTCATTATACGCAGATATGTGCTTGTATGAGAGTTGTGTAAATATTTAACGAGCGTGTTGCGGCCGACTTTATGACCCTGTTGTTGATCTGCTTTTATTGGACGTCTCCTTGGGTCCGACACGTCGCTGTTCTTCCTTCAGGTCATCATGTCGAGTTAATGCTTAACACGCTTCATCTAAATGAGTTTGAAATGAGTTACGGAGCTTTTTGGACACTTGGGGACTTCTGAAAGAATTCGTAGTACTTCGGCCTTAAAAATGGGATTTGATGGTTTTATCTTGTATACTTGGTGTGGACTTTTTTTTAAAAATTAAATTTAGAAGATATTTCACTTTTGATGATTAATCACATTATCACCAGTCAGATTCATGTTGATTACGTAGATAATTTGGTTTTAGTCGTTTGGCGTTGAGATGTTTATATTAACGCCAACGTTGTATCTGCAGAGTTCTCAGCATCAGCAGAGACAGCTGCACCCACGACGACAGCTGCACCCACGACGACAACACTCGCGCCCACGACGACAACACTCGCGCCCACGACGACGACACTCGCACCCACGACGACGACACTCGTATCCACGACGACGACAGTCGCGCCCACGACGACGACACTCGCGCCCACGACGACGACACTCGCGCCAACGACGACGACACTCGCACCCACGACGACGACACTCGCACCCACAACGACGACACTCGCGCCCACAACGACGACACTCGCGCCCACGACGACGACACTCGCATCCACGACGACGACACTCGCATCCACGACGACGACACTCGCGCCCACGACGACGACACTCGCGCCCACGACGACAACACTCGCGCCCACGACGACAACACTCGCGCCCACGACGACAACACTCGCATCCACGACGACAACAGTCGCGCCCACGACGACAACACTCGCGCCCACGACGACGACACTCGCGCCCACGACGACGACAGCCGCACCCACGACAACGACAGCTCCACCCACGACGACGACAGCCGCACCCACGACGACGACAGCCGTACCCACGACGACCTCTCCACCTGGTCAGTTGATCACAGTGCTCCCCATCGGATACTGACCTAGTTCGTCGACTCGGTTGTGTTTCACTCGTATTTCACTTTGATTTCAGATCCTTGCGCAGGAAACCGTTGTGGCTCCGGCAGCACGTGCGTGCCGCGTTTCAATGGTTCCGTTGAATGTCTGTGTTTGGCCGGTGATGTCTACAACGACGTCAGCCAGAGGTGTGAAAGTGGTACGTCACCAAACTCCATCACACTGACACACAGACGGTTTGCAGCTACAGATCGTACACATCAGACTGTTGTAGACGTAGATATTACACTGTCAAATGCGGTTGTATCAGAGGATTACGTTTTCCTAATATGTCAGTGTGTTGTTGTTTTTTTAGCCAAAGTTTTCCCTCAGCAGCTCAACCTGCCTGGAAAACAATTTCTTCCCGGAATGAATGACAGTAAAAGTGAAATTTTTCAGACGACTGCACAAGAGATCGTTTCCGCGGTAAGAAATCTCCTCGACCTCGTTTCTTATCCTCTGGAGACAAATGTCTCATCTAATATGTTCAACAAACAACTTCTATCTGTTTTGTTTTTTTCCTTGAACATCTGAACAGCAAGTTATGTCATCGTGGACTGAAATAAAACTGTTCTGTTTCACTACACAATCAAAGCAAAACTACCTGTGAAAAGTCTTCACAAGTTTCTGTCCGTCCATCAGATGATGAGCTCAGCCGGTATTTCTCTTCCACTACACAGCTCGGTGACGCGTTCAAGGAGTCTGCTGGAACTTACACCAAATCCAGAGTACTGAAGCTGGAGTAAGTGGCATTTACTTTACGTAACTGAACTTATTTCTTGATTTCAGTCCATTTAAACAACACAAAGAGCAAATACGTCACTGGTGAACCGCTGAATTGTTGAGCAATGGCCGAAAAGATGGAGGCTGAAGCGATGGACATTAATTTGTACAACTTCAACAAAGTCATCAAACAGTAGAAGAAGAAGTGGACCGGGGCCGAGTCACGACACGATGGCTGAAAACAACTTGTATATGAATAGAAACGCCCCGATGTTAACCTGATAGACCCAAGAGGCTTTCGTACTGTGTGAAACAACGCACCGATCAGAAGGAAATAGTTTGTTTCACATCAGATTAAACAAAACAGAACCTGGAATACAAGAATATAGAAGTCACGTTGACAAACCCCAACTAAAGGAACGATCACACGTCATGTGGCTCCACGGCGTCCACCCGCTCTCCACCTCTGTCGTACTAAAAACACACCGTCCACAGATTCCAGAAAGATCCATCAGAGCATCAGAAGAAACAACTGAAAAACACACATCGCTTCAAACAGACAGACTCTGTTTTATCATGGGGGCGGAGTTTCAGAGCAGAGGCCTGGAAAAAAAAGAGCCGAGGGCATTTTTAAATCGTGGATCTCGTTCCGGCTTGTTCCGTAGCTGAAGCTCTTTAAGAGACCTGCATCTACGTTTTATGTCACCGCGGCTTCTGATCATACGTGTGAATTCCGTTGCTCTAGGCCCATTGAAGACGACGGAGAACCATCGAGGAGGAAACGGTCGACGGTCGGAGCGTCCGTGGAACTCATCTTCACAGCGAATTCAGACATCAACACCCACAACGTGACAGTCGCACTAGACGAAGCCAAGAAGTGCACTGAGTGTTTCCTGAAAGGTGCCGAATTCACTGGTGAGTTGAGCACACAAACTGATGAGATCCTGCCTCGTCTGGAGGACCCAGAGGTCTGTGGCTGAAGGAGTCCACCAGCAGTAACAGTAGATCATTATTTGTTGTTACAGTGCTCAAGTCACGTCAGTGAACCAAGACAATTATCAAATGTTTTGTTCAGTCATTCAATATTAAGTTGTAGACTCTGTTTGTTTTTTCAGGGGAAGATCTGTGTAAACGGAGCGCCTGTGATGGGGAAACCACAACGTGTCAACCAGGAGACGGAGTTTTTACGTGCAAATGCAAAGTCGGCTACGTCGACACAGTGTATAGTGAGAGAGCGTGCACCGGTGAGTGAGTGTGTGTGTGTGTGTGTGTGTGTGTGTGTGTTGTGAACTAACCTGTCTGTCTTCGCCTTGGCAGTTTGTCCCGAGGGAACGGGGGCAGTCAAAGAGGAGGGATGTGTCAGGTAGGCGAACCCTTAAATTCACTTTTCGTCCAGGTATGGTGGGAAGAGAAGACCTGACACGCCGCGTTTGTTTGTCTTTCAGATGTAGTTTTGGTTATTCCGGCTTTAACTGCAGCGAGTGTGAGTATCTTTTACAGAGTGAACTCATGGAACGGGGCGACACGGTGGCGCAGTGGTTTCCACTGTCACCTCCTTCATTCATTCATTCATCTCCCGTCGCTCCGGTTACGGGTCTCGGTCGTGCCGGAGTCGAGGACAGACGACCATTCACACTGACATTCACACATACGGGGGGGTTCACAGCGACCGGTGAACCTCAGCGTGCTGTTGGAGGTGGGAGGCTATCCTCTGCGCCACCGTGTCGCCCGATGCGTATTTCCAATCTTGTGACTCGGTTTAGGGCGGCCATTGTAACGTGTTTAGGATTCAGTGGGGTTTTGCGAATCCATTTCCTTCTGTTGCCCCCTCAGCGTGGCAGCTGGCGCTCGTGGTCGTCGGCTCCGTGTTCGGGGGTCTGCTGCTCGCTGCGCTCATCGCTCTGATCGTCATGTCAAAGAAGCAGTAAGTTCCTCAGCTGAGGACCCTCCCGTCGTTGACGCAGCCGTTCCACGGACCCTCCTATCGTTCCGTCAGATTGACAAAGAAAAGCTCCAGCAGGCGAAGAGGAGACGAGGACGGGGGGGACACCTACGTCGGACAGTCTGTCAAGGCGCCGCTGGCCAACAGCTTGGAGCCCTCGGCCAAAGAAAGCTCGTCCAATGGCCTGGCTGCGTTGGCCAATGCCGGGGTGCCTCGGTTGCCGCGGGCGACGACCGCCAACGCCTGGAACAGCAGGACCAACCTGGAGCTGACGCCGAGCAACAGCCGGCAAAACCTCATCTCTGCGGGGAGGAACTCGGTGAGCGACTGTGTGTTGACTGCGCAGAGAGCTGTGGCGTTCTGTCGGTGCCACAGTCCTGAGCCAACACGCGCTCCACTTTTGCCGGACACGGACCACGGCCCGCTCAGGACTGTGGCACCGACAGAACGCCATGGACAGCTGCTTTAGTGAAGAGGTTCAAATGTCTGACGCTTTGTGTCACTGTTCCATGTTTACAGCAGCTCGTCGACAACTCTTACGACGTGGACGACGCCCAGTACGCTCAGACCGGCGCTCGGGCCAACCCCTACGCTCAGACACGTCCTCGGGTCAACCCCTACGCCCAGAACGGTCCTCGGGTCAACCCGTACGCCCAGAGCCACGGCCAAAGCAACCCCAACTACTTCAGTAATTACTGAGGAGCCTTTATCCTACAGGGACGTTTATCCCACTCCAAACTCATATTTAAAACAAACAAAACACATGTGTCAAGGAAGACAACATTTCAATATTTTTCTACTGTTGTTTACGTCCTGACACCACCGATGAACCTTAAACTCCAATTCCAAGCTGCTATAAATATAAATATAGTTTTTATGTGTTTCTTTGAAAACCCGCGCCAGTGTTTTTCTTTATTTGTGATGCGGCTAAAACTGGCAAATAAACAGACTTTCCCATTTTTCTCAGGCCAGTCAATGTTTTACAAGTCTACGTGATTTTTTTTTATGTGATTTTTTTGTTGCACTTCCAGTCCTCCTAACATTTCACTGACTTGTTCAATTTCGCTTTATTTTCCTAAATATTTGCAGAACGTTTACCGGAAATAAAACACAATAATATGTGCAAATATGTACATGTTGTCACGTGTTGGTTTGCCTTCACTGATCACGTGATATTAATTACGTCACCATAACCAGAGCACAGGCTCTGGAACTCTTTTTTTTTAATGATTTGAATCAAAATCCAGTGTTTCCATCTGAAACACATCAATGCTTCTGCAGTTAATAAATG
This sequence comes from Aeoliscus strigatus, assembly GCA_901007665.1. NCBI lineage: Eukaryota > Metazoa > Chordata > Actinopteri > Syngnathiformes > Centriscidae > Aeoliscus > Aeoliscus strigatus. Next base: position 36,077 of record CAAKHB010005488.1, on the reverse strand, counting down.
TTTCAGTATTTCACTGTCTCTATTATTAAAGGTGAAGTATGTATTATTTTTATTAAAAGCTCTATTTAAAAAAACAATACGTTCACGGTGCGTCTAGAGGGGTGCAGAATAAAATATATATCTTTTCCTGAAAAAAAGACAGTGTACTTTCTATTTTCTGACGGGTCCGACAGTGTTTCTGTTTCCATGTCGAGTCGGTCCGTCGTCAGCGGACAGATCCGGTCTCTGTCGGCACAGAAGGAGTCCAAGTCCAGCAGCAGCAGCAGCAGCTTCACAGCCCCGGAGTTATGAATCACAGAGGTAGAAAACCTCAGTATTGACTCAATATCGGAGAAGCAGATGCTCATGGACTCCTAGAAAGGATTTCCTTGGCATCAACAGGCACCCGGAAATGGCGAAGGGTAAGAAGCTAAGTCGCTAGCTAAGTTAGCTAACGTTTCGTGTCGGCCAAATCCCTCTTCGACAACGTTCCCTGTTTCCGTTCTCTGACGTTGACCCTGGATATGACATCACTGGTCGTGAAGCATCCACCTCCACCCCCAGTAAACACCGGGGCTCAGTCTTCCTGTCTGTCCGGTATTGTCCTTCGTATATTCTCTTTGTGTTCACACAGGTCTCATAGACGAACATGAACCCACTGTGAAGTTCTGTCGGATGTTTGTCACACAAATCAGAGAGAATCCTAAGCAGGCAGGATGAAAAGAATGGATGACAGCAGGTTAGTGATCGGTGTCTGTTCTAGATCTGTCTCTAATTGATCAGGGATAGCAGAGACAATGTGAAATACTGTTTTAAAATGGATCGATTGGTTGAAATTAGTCATCCTGGAACATTCATCACTTGACATGGATGGTGCCGACTGTTCCTTTTTTTGTGTGTTGCAATTCCAATGTGTCCCCGCTAGATGTCGGTATTCTGCCAAATTGTATATAGTTCACCTTTAAGCAGCTCGGAGCCGCCCGTGTGTTAGCAGGTGTGTCCCGTTCGCTGCCGGTTACGGTCAAGGTCACCAGACACCAGAGGATGTTTGTGTCTCAGTCAGTAGGTTCCTGTGAAGGACCAGTGATGCTGATGCAGTGGTGGTGAAAAGAACATTTTCCCTCAAGAGTCATCAAGTGCAGCTTCTCTGAATGTTATAACCAACGTTCTCAAAAGCTCAGAGAACCTTTTTAGCCTCATGTTTAATCAAACTATGTCAACAAAACAACGGAAACATCTGCAACAGCTGAACTTAATAAATAAAAACGTAACTTCCTCCCCTTTTCCGGAAAAAGAAGTGAAGGAATCATTAGCTTCAGTACATTAGCAACGTGGTTAAGTTTGCCTCAACTGAAAGCAAAACACATTTCATGTTTATAAAAGTACAGAAACCTTCAGGAAGGTTCCGTAAAGAACGATCGGCCTGATGATGATGAACCGTTTGTGTGTGTGTGTGTGTTGGGGAGCTGAGGCTCTTCTGGAGCGTCATCAGCTCCACACACACACACACACACACACACACACACACACACATCTGTCCCACCCAGCAAGAACAACAGACACAAACCAGAAGAAGAAAGAACAGTGTGGTTATGTGCGTACTGCGTTATCGTCCCTTGACCACTGATGTCAGTTGGACTTGAATAAGGTCCAGAAACAAGAGAAAACAGCATCAAAGCAGGATGAAACCGGATGAAGAAACAACTACTTTGCTCCTCAGACGATGACGTTTGTGGCAGTAACACCTGACTCTAGAGTCCTATTTGGTTCCACTTCGTCAGGTGTATGAAAAATGGAAACATGGAAACTTTTATTTTTTTCCAGTAATTTAATTTTCATATATTTTAGATTCATTTAACATAAACTGAACTCTTTAAAAATCCAGTATCTCAGATTTGACATTTAAGCTGTTTATCCTGGAGAGTATTGGCTGACTCAAAACAAAATAATGTAATATTTGGAGTTGTTGTTCGTTTATTTTGTTGGGGTGGGGGGGTCCTTTGTTGTTGTTTTATTTTATTTTATTGTTATATTTTGTTTTTATATTAAAGTGCAGGCTTCACCTGAAATTAAAGCCCCAAAAATAGTTTATACATTGGAATGGAGAAAAGACACAGTTTACTGAAGTTTTCCATAGATTCACCTGCATCCATACATTGGTTGAAATTATTCTTGAAAAATGAGAGGAAGTTATTGGTTTTTGGTCCTTAAATTTGGTCATGTATGGCTGTTCTCTGCAGGTTTGAAAGAACTCAAAAAAAAGTCAATATAATCAATATTAACCCGTGTGTCAGCTGAAATGTCCAACTGCAGCGTTACACAAAGACTTCTTGCTGATGCAGACAACATGCCAACAGGTAAAAGTTAATCTTAGATGAAGTTTATGTAAAGGAGGCACCATAAAAGCTGCTGCGTTACTCCCAGACCCGTTATCGGAGTGCTGGCTCCTCTGGGGAATCACTTCCAGCGGGCTGCTGTCGGACCATGACGGTCAGGGAGCAGGTTTAGCATCAGTCTGCAGCCTGTGGCACCCGACACCCCAACACACGAGCATCGACAGGGAGGTGAACGCAGCGATGGACCTCAGAGGTCTTCAGCTCCTGTGTCTTCTCCTGCTGGCCCGAGGAACGGAGCTCGTTGGAGGTAACAACGATAGCTAGAAAATATTTCAATGTGGGTCTGCTGCTGGACCCGTCAGGGGTCCACGGGCCACTGGTTGACAAACCTGATAATTCGATCCCCGATAATTCGGCACACAAAGATGGCTATGACTTTGACTAGTTACACACCAAATGTTTGCAAGTTGGGACTGCAGCATAATAATACGTTCAATTTATAAGATAAAAACCTGTGAAACAGTGGAGACACACGTACAGGTGAATCTTCACAGGGTCCAAACAGGGTCCAACACCCCATGTTTCAGTAGTCTGTCGTCAAATAATGACCAAATGAAGACGCTGGTGATTCTAATCGTTCCGTCATTGACTCAGTAAAAGGAAGAAAACACACCTGAGCAGCTGCACAGAGGTGTGAGGTGTGTGTGTTCCACAAATGTCTGCAGCAGTTGGAGGACGGCGTCACGTCCCTCCTTTGACTCATCCCCTGAACGCTGACGAACCGAGGAGTCAACGTGAATTCTTAAATTGTGAAGAATGAACGTGTGAGTGCTTTGACAGTTCGGCTGGAGGAAGTCAAGTTGGATGTGCCCTAAAACACAGTGTGAAGAAACAGCCTGTGTCCGCTCACGCCGACCTTTTACAGCCACTGGCCGCTTTAATGTGCACGAGTGCTGATTCAGACGTGAATGATGTGTTTGAGATGACGGGTCATGTGCCGGACCATTCCTTCACGGTGAAGAATTAACTGTCCAATAAACGCCAATCACATGGTTTCAGGTTGAAATCCTGCACACGGGGGAAACAACAGCAGCTTCTGTGGCCATAAACCGCTGCCATAAACATGGAGCACACCTTTTCATGTCATGTGATCAAACGTGAAGTAGTAATATACATGTATCTGTTCTTGTATATCCATATTCTTGGATGTTTGTTTGTTTGTTTCATTTGTGTGCGCGCTGCAGGGACCTGTGGCAGTGAGGAGTTCCAGTGCACCAGTGGACAGTGCATCAACAAAGCGTGGAGGTGCGACGGCACCAAGGACTGCACAGACGACTCGGATGAGCTGAACTGTCGTGAGTGTCTCAGCCTGACGCCGTCACAGACAGAAGGTCCACTTGTCGGACTCGGGGAATCGGGCCAGATTGTTTCGGGTAAACACGTTGATTGTTGGGTGTTTTGCGGCAGCGCCTCCGTCGTGCAGCTCGCAGGAGTTCAAGTGCGTCACAAGTGGAGAATGCATCTCTGCGGGATTCGTCTGTGACGGGGAGAGAGACTGTGTGGACGGATCGGATGAACAGAGAACATGTGGTACGTGGCCTTTGTCCATCGTGTGCAGTTCCTAAACTACGTCTACTACATCTCTGGAACAGCAAAACATTCAGCTTTCAACGTATAAAATGTGTGAGTGAAGAAGAAGAAAAATTGGTTATTGTCAGATATTTTACATGAAAACATGCAAACACACCTGAAACTTGTTCTCTGCCATCCTAGATACACACACACACACACACACACACACACTGCCGTCCAGGAGAAGTGGGATTTGAACCGGTCTAATTCAACAATCAAACACAAGCGAAACGTAAAGATGGCGTCTGTGGTCGGACCGTCATGGCCGCTGTCTGACAGTGAAGGGGTTTAATCAGCGTAGATCTAATCCCCCTGGAGCTTTTGGAGTTAAAGCTCCTCCCACTCTCCCGGTCCAGGTGAGCGGACCTGCAGCTCGGACCAGTTCACCTGCCGGGAGGGTCAGTGCATCCCGGGCAGGTACAGATGTGACCGCGTCAAGGACTGCGTGGACAACTCCGACGAAAGCAACTGCAGTAAGAGTTCCCACAGAGATAGCGACCACATGCTGCGACTCATGGACGGGATCTGTCGGAAAATGAAGGTTCTTCCCGTCTTTGCAGACTATCCACCGTGCACGGAGAAGACGTGCGCTAACGGAGCCTGTTACAACAACTCCCAGCGCTGCAACGGGCTGCAGGACTGTAGGGACGGCTCCGACGAGTTCAACTGCAGTGAGTAGACCACAGACGGTAGACCACAGACGGTAGACCGCAGACTGTAGACCACAGACGGTAGACCACAGACGGTAGACCACAGACTGTAGACCACAGACTGGTAGACCACAGACTGTAGACCACAGACGGTAGACCACAGACTGTAGACCACAGACGGTAGACCACAGACGGTAGACCACAGACGGTAGACCACAGACTGTAGACCACAGACGGTAGACCACAGACGGTAGACCACAGACTGTAGACCACAGACGGTAGACCGCAGACTGTAGACCACAGACGGTCGACCACAGACTGAGTATACTACAGATTGTAGACCACAGACTGAGTAGACCACAGACTGAGTAGACCACAGACTGTAGACCACAGACTGAGTAGACCACAGACTGAGTAGACAGCACAGTGGACATGACAGTTGTCGTGTGTGTGTGTGTGTGTGCGTGTGCGTGCAGCCGCTCAGCACTGTCCCATCCACCAGTATCAGTGTGCAAACGGATACTGTATCCCTCAGCCCTTTGTGTGCGACCACTGGGATGACTGCGGCGACAACAGCGACGAGCAAGGCTGTGGTACGTTCAAGAAACAAACCAGCAGAAGGGTCAACTTTAAATGTACTTCAACGCTAACATGCAATTATTAGCTAAATATGTTATATGCATGTGTTTGAAATATTATTATTCTCATTATTAATATTACATGTCCATACAATAAAACAATAGACAAACATGGACAATGGCAGCATTCTGTGAGCTGGGAATTGAAGTGAGAGAGTGAGTAAGAGAGAGTGACTCCATATTGTGGAGGTCAGGGTGATGGGGTCGTTGGGGGCGCTCAGGTATGGTGATGTGGAGGTCAGCGAGGTTGTGACGACGTCTTCTGACACATGGAGCGTTTGTGATGTGTGGGCCCATCTGACCCGTCCCCCTCCTGTTGACCGTTTTCTGTCCCAGTGTACCAGAGCTGCAGCGGCAGTCAGTTCACCTGCTCCAGCGGCCGGTGCATCCCCCAGAGCTGGGTGTGCGACAAGTTCAACGACTGTGGCGACTACAGCGATGAGCGAGGTTGCGGTGAGTGGTTGGGTGTTGGTGGGTTTTAGAGACGCGACTCAACTACGGGCGGGTGCATGAGCAGAACCCTTTCATATCCAAGTTTCCGGGTTGTTCTTCCAGACAGCGACTCCAGAGGCTGTTACCCAGGTGAGTGGGGCTGCCCGGGGTCATCGGTGTGCGTCCCTCTGGCCCAAGTATGTGACGGCACAGTCAACTGTCCCGGAGGAACAGACGAGACCAACACCACCGCTCAGCAAACCTGCAGTAAGTTCTCTGTGTGTGTGTGTGTGTGTGTGTGTGTTTTATGTCTTTATGGCTACAGGAAAAAGACAAACTTTAATGAGGTGCTCGACTACACAATGACCCTAATTAGTCTTTATGGAGCTGTGAATGAAGGGTCGAGGGTCGTGTGCATCGTGGCGTAATGTACTAATAAATGTTTCTGACACGGGAGCCGCTGAGATTTGAACACACACTCTGCTGATTGTCATTATCCTGAGGTGCTGATGATCCCCTAATGATGGTGGTCTTCTTCCCGGCGGAGATGAGTCGAGCTGATGTTTATGACTCGTCCTCACAGGCCTGGAGCAGTGCTCGACCTTGAGCTGCGAGTTCCTCTGCCACGTGTCGCCTCAAGGTGGCGCCTGCTACTGTCCAGATGGTTTCATTGTCGCCAACGACAGTCGCTCCTGTGTGGGTGAGTGAAACCCCCGTCTGGGGCTGAAAATCCTCCTAACGGATAGTTAACGGACGGTGTTATCACCCCAGACTACAACGACTGTCAGATCTGGGGGATCTGTGACCAGCTGTGTGAGGATCGGCCCGGGACGCACCGCTGCAGCTGTGCTGACGGATATTTCTTAGAGCAGGGGCACGTCTGCAAGGCCAACGTGTCAGGTACAGACTCGACACGAGTTAGACTTTTTATTGTCATTCACCAAATCACATCACAGTCATTCACTCCAGCAGCACGTGTTGACACATCACATACAACACACTCATACAAGAGCAATAAAATCCCCTGAAGGAAATTTACATGTCACAGCAACCAAAGTACAAAAGTTTTAAAAAAAGAGAAAAATCCTGGTACACACACTCGTACAAGCAAATCTTAAAAGGGAGTTCTTAAAGAGAGGTCAGTTAAATGGAAAAAAAAAAAACGTAGAATACAATCCGTTACCAATTTGATTGACAGCCGAGGTCTGACATGTTTTTTTCCAGCCGGACTGCCGCAGCTCATTTTCACCGACGGGGGAAACGTGATGATGGCCGACATACACGGCCGCTTTGTCCAAACTCTGGTGTCGTCCCAGGGCAAAGGTTACGCTGCTGGCGTAGCGTACCACTGGCACAGCGACAGAGTCTTCTGGAGTGATTCGTACACCAAAAAGGTCCGTGAGGGTGTTTGGTTTGGTTTGGTTTTGTCACAGCTGGTTGCAAAGAGTCATCCCAAACTCTCGTCCATTCCCCAGGTGTACTCGGCCAACTACAACGGCGGCGACATAAAGGAGGTTCTGACTGCAGCGGTGCAGAACGTGCAGAATCTGGCGGTGGACTGGCTCAACTTCAAACTGTACGTGTTGGAGGCCGTGATGGAGCGCATCGACCTGTGTGACTTTGACGGAGGGAATCGGGTCACGCTGGTGGCTGAAAACCTGCAGAGTCCTCACGGTCTCGCGCTGGATCCCACGGTGGGGTGAGTGACATCAGTCAGTCATCATTTGAAGACTAGATCCACGGAAGAAACTGATAAACGCACAGAAAAAAATGAAATACACAGTGATTTCCACATAGAGAGCCTTTTCATAACTTTACCCACAAGGGGGCAGTGTAACATGGGTACGCTCCGTTCTGAGGAGAGTCACATGGACCTTATCTGAACAGAGAACGTCACATGTATGAGGGTAATCCGCACGTAGGCGTACGTCAAACAGTTTTAGGGCACGACGCTGGGGCGAAGAACCACTGGACTTGACGTGGTCGCCAAATAGATCATTAAATCATGTTTTCACGTGTCATCCAGCCCTAACTCCTGTCAGGTGGCGCTTCGAGTGTCACTTTCTCGTGCTGTTTTTCTTCTTCAGCATCCCACTCGTCTAAACTCTTTGTTGGATATTAAAAAAGTGGACCTGGAGCCGGACTACGTGTGCATTAACCGGTTTTAACGCACAGCTGCCAGCCAATCAGAGACGAGCGTTCACCCAGACTGTGATATCAGCCTGCATATCTAATATATGTCCCAGACAATCTTGACACAAACAGGAAGTGCTGTTTTACTTTGTCTACGATGGTTCTCATCACCTACGTGACCTAGGACCTCTTTGTTTGCAGCTACATGTTCTTCACAGACATGGGCATTTCCAGTGAGCAGATGAAGCTCGAACGCGCCTTCATGGACGGTAGTAACCGGTTAGAGCTGGTGAAGAGCCGCCTGGGCATTCCAATGGGGATCACGGTAGACATCGTCACCCAGAGGGTCTACTGGTCTGACAGCCACTTTGACACCGTGGAGACGGTCACCTACACTGGTCTGGACAGGTACAGGCAGACACCGTCCTGTGGGGACACACACGTTTTGGCACAGCCGGCCACCGTCACCTGGACGTGACGGTCATTCTGTCAAACGCCAGGAAAACCGTCCTCAACGGTGCCACCCAGTCTCCACATCCGTTTGGTGTTTCTGTGTTCGAGAACCATGTGTTCTTCACCGACTGGACCAAGATGGGTGTGGTGAGAGCCAACCGCTTCAACGGCAGCAGCCCCACCCTCCTCTACCGCACCACAAAGCGTCCAGGCCACGTCGTCATCTCTCACCCCGTGCTCCAGCCCGTCGGTGAGGACTCAGACTCGGTGCGATCGTCCCTCTGATGACCACTACTAACGGCGCTCTGCGTTTTTCACACAGTGATGAATCCTTGCGGCAGACACAACGGTGGCTGTCAGCAAATTTGCGTTTTGAGCCACCGCTCTGACAACGATGGCCTGGGATACCGCTGCAAGTGTCGCCACGGTTACGACCTGCACACTGACCGGCGAACCTGTTTCAGTAAGTTTTTGTCCAAGTAATGAAAATACTAACATATTTTTAGAATTTTTTTTTAATAAAAAAAAAATACAATTCAATATTCAAAAATAATAACAAAAAACATGATTATTGTTATTATTGTTATTTTTGTATTTATCAAGTAGAAGAATAACAATCACTGGACTCTTTGAACAGAGGTGAAGGACTACTTGTTGTTGGCCACATCTGTGGGGGTGCGAGGAATCCCCCTGAACGTGTCCCTTCAGGAGGACATCACCCTTCCCCTCACAGGGCTCGGGACGTCCTTCTCGGGCTCCGCGGTGGAGTTTGACGGCAAAGACGAGACGCTTTTCTACAACGACAGGTCCAGAGGCCTGGTCTATAAGTCAAACCTCAATGGGACCGGTGAGTTGTTCTGACACGAAGCGCTGTTACCGGCACAAGACAAGACGTTACAAAAACACACGTAGGTAGTAATATTGGCCTGCGTGTTCCAGTTCAGCAGATTCTCTCGGGCTACAGGATCGGAGCAGTCGATGCCATGGCCTACGACTGGACGTCCAAAGTTCTGTTTTGGACCACGAGCTCCTACAAGTCCGTGGTGGCCTTCAAAGTCACAGACAAATCCAGGCGGGACGTTGTGACTGGACTGAGGAATCCCAAAGGAGTGGCGGTGCATCCCAGTGCTGGGTGAGTACATGCTGAGGTTTATCGCTCACTCTCGGTCTTCCATCGGTGTGACTGTGTGCGTGACTGGTTGTTTCATGTGGCCCTGTGATGAGTTGGCGCCGTGTCCAGGGTGTGACAGGTTTCGTGCTCCATGTGAAGTATGTTACAAACACTAGTCTGATTCTTCTGAACCCGTCTGGATGTCGTTTGTCCACGCAGCTACTTGTTCTGGTCGGACTGGTACCGCCCGGCCGTCATCATGAGAGGCTTCACTGACGGCAGCAACGCCGTTCCTCTGGTCAACACCACGCTGGGGTGGCCGTACGGACTCGCCCTCGACTACATGTGAGCACGTCTGGAGGAAGGCGATGTCCGTTCTGGGACAGCTGGGTGACTGAGTGTGTGCTGCCCCCACAGGCTGGACCGGTTGTACTGGGTGGACTCCCTCCTGGACCAGATCGGCTTCATCGGCATCCAAGGATACGACAGACAGACGTTCAGCAACATCGGCCAGATCACGCAACCCTATTCTCTGACTGTTTATTCAGGTCTGCTGTAGTGTCATTGACCTTCTGCGTGTCCCACATATATCCGAGCTCCGTCCGACACACGGGACAAAAGTAACTGATCACTTTGTGTTGTTTGTCCCCACGTTGAAACCCAACGTGATGCAGACTAGGATTAGTGTCAAGTCTTTGCCCTCTTACAGTCGCTGCGATGAATGTGACATTTGAATAAATCAAGCTTTCGCTTTCATTCACATTTGACAACTAAATACTTCATCACAACTTTGATTACATTTGATTAAAGTCTTTATTCTGCCTGTCACTGATGTTTTGTCTTCATAGACTACTTGTACATATCTGATACACGGACCAGAGCCATATTTGAGATGAGGAAGAGGGATGGAGGAGGAAACATAATGATCAGACAAGGAATCAACGGTGTGATGAACGTCAAAGCCTACACCCCCGACCTGCACTCCAGTAAGTTCACACACAGTCTGAATGGGGTTTGATCAGATTTATCAGGTAACGGAGGACTCTTGCTGTGTTGTGTTTATTTGAGTCTTGAGCACCAGGATATAGTTAAATGAATAGTGAAATGATTCTATAGTTTTTTTTGTTTTTGTACATCCAATGAATTGTATCTGAATGTATTATGTACACATTTACAAAATACATGTAGGTATTTAGTTATGATTTTAATTAATTAATGACACATTTATGTATTTAATTTTGGCACTTTTAATTCTCCGTACTCATTAGCATGTTTTCTGGTTCGTTGAGTTGAAGGATGTTTCATGTATTCTGAAATCGATGTCTACATGAAAAGAAAGCTGTGAGTCAGAGGGCGTTGTCTGAAAACCGACTGACGGCCTCTCTCCCATCACCCCCTCCTCAGCGTTCACCAGCCGGTGTAACACGGTGGCCAACGGGCTCTGCAGCCACTTCTGCTTCCCGACCCCCTCCTTCGGTCGAGTGTGCGGTTGCCCGTACGGCATGAAGCTCCAGTCCAATCAGAGGGACTGTGTCAAGGACGACTCCGTCCCCCCGCCTGACAACAACTGTGGCAGCAACGCCTTCGAGTGCGATGAAGGGCGCTGTCGGCCCAACTCCTTCCGCTGTGACGGGTACTCTGACTGCGTCGATCAGACGGACGAGGCCAACTGCACTGACACAGGTGGGTGTGTGAGAGCACCTTCCATACATGGAGGAAATCATCAGACCACTTGTTTCCTTCACTTTCTTGTTCAGTCTAATGCGTGGTACCACTAAAGGAATGTTTGTTGACAACAAAGAGCTCCAAAGAGCTGCTATCTAGTCATTTTCCATGATTTTCTTGATTATAACAAACCAAAAAGTTCTTCCATCAGTAGTTCTGACAAAAAAAGGAGAGATGGAGAGACTGAATTTAATTTTGTCTTTTATTGTCTCTCATATCACGAATGCCTTGAAAGGACGTCTGTCAGGTGTAAAAATGGTGATTGAAGTGATGCTGATAGACTTCAGTGGATCCTTTTTTTAATTTTTCTTACTGTTTGCTTGTTTTCTCCTTTTGTCGGTGTCCACTGTGTAGCTAACGAACCTATGGAAGTGTGTGACTTTGTCAAGTATTGTTTGTGGCGTCTTCTAGTCGGATGGACTTTTTTTTTAGACGTGACATGGAAATACAAATCTATTCCTTCGTACAAACCTCCAGGAGCGACCTGCTCTCCTCGAGCCTTCACCTGCGCCAACAAGCACTGCATCCAGTCAGGGTGGCGCTGTGACGGCACCGATGACTGCGGCGACGGCTCCGATGAAGTCAACTGCCCCACTCGTCTCCCCACCACCTGCGCCGCCGGCTACTTCACCTGTGACAACAACAGATGCATCTCTAAGACGTGGCTGTGTGACGGGGACAACGACTGCGGTGACGGCTCCGATGAACACAACTGCAGTAGGTGCTTCTTTGTTTGCTGTAAACGCAGCAAACGTCTTGTATTCACTGTATCTGTGATCGGCAGATTCCACCATCACCACATGCCCTCCTTCCTACTTCCTGTGCCCCGACCACCGCTGCATCTATAACTCCTATGTGTGTGATGGAGACCAGGACTGCCTGGATGGCTCGGATGAGAAAAACTGTGGTAGGAAAGTTAATTCTATGTCACAGCATTCTGTGGGGGAAAAAAAGCACAAAGAGCACATCTAGAAAAAGGAAAAAAAAGAAGAGAAATAATAAAGAAAAAATAAATTATTTTTTAAATAATAAAAAATTAAAAATAAAAAAGCTTAAACATCATACAGATCATTTTAATAAATTAATGTTGTCATGACTATTTTGACAAGGTCCTTGGAGAAATATTGGCATATTATGAAACAGATTTTAAATAATATGACTATGGAAAATCAATGGGATGGAAAAGGGACGGGAAATATTGCTCCTGATTGTTGTAGATGTACTGTACATTTCTTCACCGTGAGTTCATCAGTCTGACTGTGGTAAACAGGAAAACCTGTTGAATACTCTTCTAATTTAAGAGTATTCCTGCGCCTCCTACGAGTTTGCCTGTGCCAGTGGGGACCAGTGTGTGAACAAAAGATATCAGTGTGATGGAGTGTTTGACTGCAGGGACCATTCGGACGAGAAAAACTGTCGTAAGTCATCAGCTGATGCTGTTCCAGAGTCCAAAGCATGACCACGGCTCTTCTTCGGACTTTTGTCTGACTTGTTACCCCCCTGCCCCAAACAGCCACTCGGGGTCCAGGCTTATGCCACGATGATGAGTTCCAGTGCCAGTCTGATGGATTCTGCATCCCAGACGAGTGGGAGTGTGACGGCCATCCGGACTGTGAGGACGGATCAGACGAGCACAACTCGTGTCCGCCCGTCACCTGCAGGTCCAACTACTTCCAGTGCACCAACAAAATGTGCATCCCCAACAGCTGGCTGTGTGACGGTGACAACGACTGCCGGGACCTGAGTGACGAGCAGAACTGCCCCACTCCTCCCTTCAGTTGTCCCTCGGGCCAGTGGCTTTGTCCCACTGATCAGATTTGTATCGACCTGGACAAACTGTGCAACGGACAGAGAGACTGTCCCAACGGGGCCGACGAGTCACCGATCTGCAGTGAGTTTCTCACCTTTATTCTGTTTGTTTGTCTGTTAGCAGATGAACTCCAGAAATGATGAATGTGTCGTTGTGGAATTCATTATCTGACTGCTTCAAAGTGAAAATTGGTTCATTGGTTTTCCCACAAAAAAACTCCCATTGACAATGATTTTTAAAAAAATCCTCTCTCACTCAATTCTTCGCAGATTGTTCTGGAATTTCATACACATATGGGGGGTGGGGTCCACTGTCATCACCATCAAGTGTCACACGTGTTCTTACAGATTGGATCAAAATGAAGGAAAAATGTGGAACTGTAGAGAAAGTACTTTAAAGTAGCAATACTTGGTTGGATAGGTTAGATAGGAAATGTATGAATCCCTCTGGAAGGTTCGTTCCTTCAGTGAATTAGAACATTGTGAACATAAATGCCCGTACACATTGTACAAGAAAAAACATTCAAACTAAAAGAAGAACAGAGGAAGGCAGCGACTAATTCACTCTGTCCCCTCTGTTCATGAAGACCAAGACGACTGTGTCCTGAACAACGGCGGCTGCAGCGACATCTGTGTCCAAGGACCGTTTGGGGCTCAGTGCATCTGTCGTCCAGGATATCAGCTGCTCAATGACTCGAAGACCTGCGACGACATCGACGAGTGTCTGATCCCGGGTTTCTGCAGCCAGAGCTGCTACAACGAGAGAGGAAGCTTCAGGTGCTACTGCTCGGCCGGTTATCTCCTGGAGCCCGACGGACGCACCTGCAAAGTTACAGGTGAGCAGCAGCCCACACGTCCTCTCTGCCGGTATGGTGTCATCCAGTGAAAATGTGGTTTGCTGATGGCGAACGTCTTTGTGCCTGTAGACCCTCTGGCAGCTGTACTTCTGGTCAGCAAGCGGAGTCAGATCTTAGCGAACCAGATCTACAAGAGGCCGCCCCAGATCCGCCCAGTGGTCAGCGGTTCCAGCATCGTCACCGTCGATTTTGACAGTGTGACGTCCAGAATGTACTGGGCCGATGCCTCTCAGAAGAAGATACTGAGTGCCTACCAGAACGGCACGGACAGACGGGAGGTGAGACGAGAGTCCGCTCTTCTCTTTCTGTCCGTGGCTGAAACTCTCATTGTTGTGCGGAAACGTTTTTTGTTTCAGGTTTTCTCCTCTGGTCTGTTGGTGCCAGAGACCATCGCCGTGGACTGGGTGGCTCGGAACCTTTACTGGACCGACTCTGTCATGGAGAACATTGAGGTTTCCACTTTGGACGGTCGCTTCCGGAAAGTCCTTCTCACCAAAAACGTTACGAGCCCCCGCGGCCTGGTTTTGGACCCACGCCCGTAGTAAGTAGAGGCTCTAGCCGCTATCAAGCCAGTTGATAAACAAGCTGTTGGCCTCCAAGACATGATTTTCTTTCTCCTCTCGCAGCACCACGCTGATGTTCTGGACAGACTGGGGTCAGAACCCCCGGGTCGAGCGGGCCGACATGGACGGAGGGATGAGACGAGTCATCGTCAGCACAAAGCTTTACTGGCCCAATGGCCTGGCTCTGGACTACACCACACGCAGGGTTTACTTTGCTGACGCCTACCTCAAATACATTGACTACTGCGACTATGACGGGAGGAACCGCCACCAGGTCCTGGCCAGCGACCTGGTATGTTCGATTACATGTGGCTAAATGCTCAAAACTGAGTAGATTAATCAGTGATGACATCTTATAAAGAAAGGATTTCTAACCCGAATGATTTGGTGTGAATGAAGTAACTGATATGAAGTTTGCATGCTGATGCGTTCTTTGACAGAAATGTGGAACCCTAATATTCTCACACACCAGGTTCTACAGCACCCACATGGTATGACGATCTTCGAGGACCAAATCTACTGGTCAGAGCGTTACACCAGCAAGGTGATGAGGACAAACAAGTTCCACGGTGGGAACATCACCGCCCTGATGAACAACGTGTACCAGCCCATGGGAATGGTCATGGCCCATCCCATCAAACAGCCTGCAGGTGAATTCTGATTAAACAAAAAACAAAACAACACACCTTTGCGTGCATAGCGTCAAATACAAATGCAAATTCAAGTGTGATACAAGGTGTTTGTGACGCCCTGGTTTGGTTTTAGCCAACAACCCGTGCCGTGAACACCTGTGCAGTCAGCTGTGCCTGCTCTCCGGCCTGAGGCCGCGGTACTACACCTGCCACTGTCAGTCCGGCTGGAAGCTGGACGCAGACAAACGCACGTGTATCAAAGGTACTTTGTGTCCAGCCTCTGCTCCGGTGACTCTACTTCCACCTCACGCTTATCTCTTACTCTGCTGTAGATGAAAGTCCATTCTTGATGGTTGCGAGGGATTCCGTGATTTTTGGGATTCCTCTTGACCCCTCCGACCCCTCCAACAACGCGATGGCCCCCGTATCTGGCATCACTCAGGGGCGGGACATAGACTTTGATGACCAGGAGCAGTTTGTCTACTGGGTGCAGAGCACAGTGAGTGCAGCTCTTTTATACGAACCAGATTTGACACAGATCATTGATACCACACGTAGCAGAAGTTCCTTGATTTACTTCTTGTGTTTTTTACTTGAGCGTCAGCAGTTCTGATGCGTCTTCTCCGACTCTGCTCCTGTCAGGGCTCGATATGGCGCGTGAAAACCAGTGGAACCAACAGATCTGAGTTTGCTCCTGCTGCTTACTTTGGCTCGCCGTCTGGTCTGGCTTTTGACTGGATAAGCAGAATGATGTATTACACCAACCCCACGGCTAAATCCGTCGAGGTGAGCAGCGTGCAGGTGAACGGTGAAGTCAAATGAACGAATTCAGCAACACATTCCTGCCTTTCCTCAGTGTTTCATCAGGTGATTATTGTTTGTACGATGTCGCATGTGAATGAAGTACTCTGAACCCTTCTCTAAGGTTATTCGAGTAGATGGAAGAGTAAAGTACAGAAAGACACTCATCACCTCCAATGGTAAACCAGAAGGAACAGGACAGCCCATCGGAATTGTCCTGGATCCAGCACGAGGGTAAAGCATGTGTTTGTGACGTTACTGCTACAAGATGGGTGATGGGTGACCGATGGACATTAACCTTTGTTGCATTTGTATCTCCCTAAGAAAACTGTTTTGGACAGACAAGGGCTCAGACAGTGGAGTTCCTCCAAAGGTTGCCAGCGCTGACATGGACGGAGGGAACCTGAAGAACCTCTACACAGGGAACCTGGCTAACATAGGGTTCATTGCTGCAGACATTTCCACCAGGAAGCTGTACTGGGGTGTGGCGGGCTCAGGGGTGGTAGGTCCGACTTTTGAACAACACACTGTGGGCGCAAGCACTTTATGGGAGACAAACCCCCTCTTTTCTTTACCTTCCTTGTTGGGCCAGATTGAGTGCGGCACCATGGACGGGGTAAGCCGGGTGACGGTGGTCAGTGGCCTCTCCAATCCCTGGGGGCTGACGATCCACCAGAACTACCTCTACTACACCGACTCGGACTACGAGGTCGTCGAGAGAGTGGACAAAGAGACAGGCGCCAACGCGGTGGTCATGAGGAGCGGCATGTCGGGCCTGCGCGCCATCAAAGTGCACGCTAGAGACAGTATGTTTAGGGTTAAACTTTTCATCCAAAGTGTTTGCAGTTAAGTGTCCTTCTCAGGGACAGGAACTGTTCTAGTTAGCTTTCTTAGCTTTTATCGTCCAAAGCTTTCAGATGATGATTTTGATGTCAATAGATTTTCATACTGGTCTACAAGGCCCAAGGTTCCATTCTGTGCAGTGCAGCTGCTTGTGAATCTCTGGTTCACCTTGATCTTCTCTGCATCAGACTCTGCAGGGAACAGTAACGCCTGCAGTTCCAACAACGGAGGGTGTCCTCACCTCTGTCTGCCCAGACCAGACAATCAAAAGACCTGCGCCTGCACCACAGGCTTCTACCCATCCCAGGATGGCCTCCGCTGTGAACAGTATGAATCCTTTGCCATCGTCACCACCAGCAAACATATCCGTGGCTTCCACATAAACAGCTCAGACCATTCCGAGGCGATGGTTCCTATCAGTGGATGTACGTTGGCGCTATGTGGTTTACAGCTTTGCCACTGCAGCGTGTAGGAACTAATAGACACTGTTTCCCCGTTTGCAGCATCCTCGTCGTTCAAGAACAAAGTGGATGTCCACGTTCCATCTAACTTTGTCTACTGGACTGAGAACAGCAGCTCCACCTCCTACAGGGCCATCTTCAGGGCCAAAACAAATGGAGGCTACTACTCTCGTGTGGTCTACACAGGTGTTGGAATCCGAGGAATTCAGGGTCTGGCTGTGGACTGGATAGCTGGTATGACCACTTACACCCTCATCATCGATCATGTTTTTACACATACCTCCTTAAACAGTCTCTCCGTCCCGTCAGGAAACTTGTACTTTACCAATGCTTTTGAGAGTGAGACGTTCCTGGAAGTGTTGGCCATCAACACCACCTATCGAATGATCCTCCTCAAGTCCTCCCAGGACCAGCCCCGCGACCTGGCCGTCAGCCCCAAGCTGCGCTACCTCTTCTGGACCGACGGTGGCCAGACACCCAAGATCGAGCGTGCGCTGCTGGACGGCACCAACCGTACAGTGTTGGCGTCAGAGAGCCTGGCTTCACCTCGTGGCCTGACGGTTGACTACACCAATGACTTCCTCTACTGGACCGATGATGTCCTGGATATGATCTCCCGTATGGCCCCAGACGGCACACAGAGGCAGATAATCCGCTATGGAAGTCGATACCCGTCTCCAACCGGACTGGCCATATTTGGAAACTACATGCTTTGGGTGGATAACAAGCTCGGGAAGCTCTTCCAAGCCAGCAAAGACGCAGCTAGCGCCGACCAGCCAGAGGTGAGACGTTTACCAGTAAAACATCTAATCAGTGGCTGTTAACATTTTCCTTTGGGATATGAACGAGATGCAGCAGTCAGTCAGATTGAACAGGGCTTCCTACGAATATTTTGTCGACGTCGTTCTTTCAGTGTGGGTGTGGTCTGAATCAATGACGTGTTCAACGCCCCCAGGTGGTCAGAGACAGTCTCACTGGGCTGATGGACGTCGCTGTCTTTGACGCTCATCTCCAACCGACATCAGCCAACCAGGTGGGCTTCAACCCATGCCAGGAGGACAACGGACGTTGCCAGCAGCTCTGTTTCGCCATCGTCGGCCAGGACGCCCCAAAGTGTGGTTGTGCACATGGCTCGCTCCTTAACAACGGAGTCACATGCGGCTACGGACAAGACGAATTCCTAGTTTTCACCACAGACTACACTCTGAACAGTCTGCGCTTGGACCCTGAGGACCATAGCACCCCTTATCCCTCTGTGAACCTGGGCTACAACTTGATGGCTCTAGATTATGACTTCAAGGAGCGGCGAATTTTCTTCACCCAGTACATGGGAATTGGCCGGAGCAGGATTGGTTACATCACCACCTCATCCATCACCAGCCCACCTGTCATTATAGCAGCGAGTGAGTGTTGTGTCCTTCATTAAGTCAGCGTCCATTCCTCTTTATTCAACTTCCTCCTCCATCTGTTCAGATTTGGACGACCCAGAAGGTTTGGCTTACGACTGGGTCAACAAGCGTCTGTACTTCACTGACTACTATCGACGCAATATCCAGTCTATGGGGGTGAATGGGCAGAACCGCACAGTCCTCGCCACGGCAAACCGCCCCAGAGGCATCGTTGTGGACCCCTGTTACGGGTAAGAGCCCCGGGCCATCTCCTTAGCAGCATGAAATGACTATTTTCTTTGACAATATACTTGGATCTCACTGTCTACCCGCTATCTCTCGGCCCAGGTACCTTTACTGGACAGACTGGGCGAGCCCGGCTAAAATTGAAAGGGCCACACTGGGTGGAAACTTCCGGACCCCCATCATTAGCAGCAGCTTGTCAACACCCAATGGCTTGTCTCTGGACTACGAGGAGAGGATGCTGTACTGGGCCGACGCCTCACTGTATGTTCGAGAGCATCGTTGCAGATAAAAGCAGCAGTTTTTTCCGTTCATGCCGTGTCTTTTTCTCCTCAGGGACAAAATCGAGCGAGCCACCCTGACGGGTGCCAACAGACAAGTCATTGTGCGGGGGGTCCAGTACCCATTCGCCATGACCGTCTTCAAGCAGGACATCTTCTGGACGGACTGGACTGAGAGAGGAGTCTTTAGGGCAGGGAAGGAGGACGGCTCTGGTTTTGCGGTGCTGGTCCAGGACCTGCAGTACCGGCCCAATGACATTCACGTCTACGCCGCATCCAAACAGAAGACGTGCTCCAGCTCCTGTCAGCAGTTCAACGGAGGCTGTAGTCACGTTTGTGTTCCCGGTAATAAACCCAATAACACCCCATGACCTGGATGATGCAGAACCTTCTCAGACAGGCACTCACCCACTTCTCTCACTCTGTCCTGCAGGTCCGGTGGGCCCGGAGTGCCAGTGTCCCCAACAGGGGAAATGGTATCTGGCCAATAACGGCAAAGACTGTATCAGAGACACCGGGAAACGCTGCCAGCCACAGCAGTTCACCTGCCTTAACGGCAACTGCATCTCCGCTCGTTGGAAGTGTGACGGCTACGACGACTGTAAGGATAACTCGGACGAGCTGGAGCGAGTGTGTGGTGAGTTTTGCAAGCGTGTGCCGTGGGTGTTGCACACTGTGGCTAGGTATGGGTGAAAAGCAGTTTACATATTTCATGTATAATATATGACAGACTCTCATAAAAGTTCTTCTTGTTGGTAAGAATGTTCATGACCAACTTTGCTTCATTTCCCGGGCAGCCTTCCACACCTGCTCATCCGTCGACTTCACGTGTGACAACGGGCGCTGCGTGCCGCTCAGCTACACCTGCGACTACACGGACGACTGCGGGGACAACAGCGACGAGCGCGACTGCCCCTTCCCCACCTGCAACCCCACCACCGAGTTCACCTGCCGCAACGGACGCTGCATCAGTGCTGCTTTTGTGTGCGATGGCCACAACGACTGCCGCGACAACGCCACCTCCGATGAGATCAACTGCCGTGCGTGATGAGTAGAAGCGGGTGTAGGTCTAGACCAGCGTTCCGTTTGTTGATGTTTTCACCTCTGCCCCTTTGCAGCTGACAGGATTTGCCCCGGAAGCCAGATCAAGTGTGACAGCACCAACATCTGCATCTACCCAGAAAGCCTGTGTGACGGGTACAACAACTGTGGCGACAACAGCGATGAGAACCCTCTCTTCTGTGGTGAATGACAAACAGAAACAGAAGCTGCTTCGCCCTTTGAGTGTATCTGATGAGTTGATTCGGCTGAACGCATCAACGCAACATGTCGACCTAAAACTGTGTTACTGCGTTACAGCGGGTCGCACATGTTCTCCAAACCAGTTCCGCTGCGATGGGGGGAAGTGCATCCCTCAGTCTTGGGTGTGTGACTCGATCAGGGACTGCAGCGATGGGACTGATGAACCTCCGTCCTGTGGTGAGTTGGCAGCACCGCAGGGACAGAGACACACAAAGTTTGATTTTTCTGGATACGTCAATCGGAAGAACCTCCTTGGTGGAGGTAGAGATAACTGTTACTGAGCCGAATAGATGCGGGTGACGGTGTTGCCAGCAAAGGTATAAAGCAGTCCTTGTAAAGGTTCTCTCTGCTCCTCTGAAGAGGATCAGGTCAGGACATGCAGTCCCAGCCAGTTCACCTGTACCAATGGAAACTGCATCCCTCCGTCGCTGATCTGTGACGGCAACAACGACTGCTGGGACAACAGCGACGAGGCTCCGGAGCTGCAGTGTGGTGAGAGATCGCTCCGTGTGTATGTGTGTGTGATGTGTGTCACACACACACACACACACATACACACACACTCTGTTGTGTCACCCACAGGCCAACGCACCTGCAGTTCCAACCAGTTCACCTGCCCGACCTGGCACCCGGGTCACCCGCGCTGTGTGCCCTTGGCCTTCGTGTGTGACGGCGAGAAAGACTGCGCCAATGCAGCCGACGAGCTCCAGAACTGCCCCAACCGGACCTGTCACATGAACGAGTTCGCTTGCTCAAATGGCCTTTGCATCTTCCTCCCCTTCCAGTACGTAGGAAGAGTGGGTAAACGTTTGTCATCACCATCCAATAATCTCCTCCTCCTCCTCCTCCTCTTCGCCAGCTGTGATCGAGTGAACGACTGCGGTGACGGCAGCGACGAGTTGGGGTGTACGTACGACACGTGCAGCAGCAACCAGTTCACCTGCAGCAACGGCGCGTGCATCTGGGCCTCTTACACCTGCGACGGGGAAAGCGACTGCATGGATGGTTCGGATGAAGCGGACAGCTTGTGCGTCACGCCTCAACCCACCTGCGCTCCCCTGCAGTTCATGTGCAAGTCAGGCGACTGTATCGACGCCAGCAAAGTGTGCAACGGACTGAAGGACTGTCAGGACAACAGCGACGAGAAAGGCTGTGGTGAGAGACACGCGATGACTTCAGTCCTTCAGGACATGGGCAGTGTCCTGGTCCGTCTCTGTTCTCTCTTTTGTCTGTGATAAAAACGTATGGATCTACTGGAACTGAGTCGGAGAAAAGCACCAAGACTGCACTGACTCCTCTATCATCGTCTGTGTTTCAGATTGTCTTTTTTTTTAATGTGAGGAAAAGGAATCTTAACAAAAACGAAAAACCTGCCACATACCCCCCCACACACACACACACATACATATCGACGCCTGTCCTTAAATCATAGGCAACTGGCCAAGCATCTTCAGCTGTAAACTGACGAGAGGGGAGTTCTGCTACTTATACGAACTTTGGACATTGACACACTCTCAAGTTTTGTTACATTAGATAAAACTTCTCTCAGCAGAGGAGGTGGTCTTCACAGACAATTCAAAGGTTCCTGCCTATCTGTCATGGTTCCCCTGTGCTAACACCACGATGTCTCCTCGTCTTACTTCCGCTCTCCTCCAGGGGTCAACGAGTGCCGCAGCCCTTCAGTCCACAAGTGTGCTCAGATCTGCACAGACACCCTCACCAGTTACTTCTGCTCCTGCCACCCCGGCTACAAGCTCATGCCCGATGGCAAAGCCTGCGAGGACCTGAACGAGTGCCTCAGCACGCCGGCCGTCTGCAGCCAGATCTGCGAAAACACATTCGGCTCGTACTTCTGCAAATGTGCACCGGGCTACGTGCGCGAAGCGGACGGACGCACCTGTCGCCAGAACAGCGGCGTTGCGCCATACCTGCTGTACAGCAACCGCTACTACATCCGCAACCTGACCACGGACGGATCGCAGCTGAGCATCGTGCTGCAGGGGCTGTCCAACGTGGTGGCGTTGGACTTTGACCACAGCGAGAAGCGGATTTACTGGCTGGACGCAGGAGCAGGGAAGATCGAAAGGATGCGCTTGGATGGCAGCGACAGAGAGACGCTGGCGGATGACGACGTGAGAGGAGCAGAGGGCCTGGCGCTCGACTGGGTGGGCAGGTGTGTGGATGTGGACTCACATACTAGTTTTAAAATAAATGTTGTTACAAGCGTTATTTTTTGGTAACAGGTCATCTAATTGTCTAACCAGTTCCTATTTCCATCGTTTACGACGCCGTCGACTATTAAAAAGTCAATAAAGTCACAGTAAAAGTTGGTGTTTATTTTCGATGAATAGTTTCTGATGTTAATGTTGAGGTGATGACGAGATGTTGATGCTGATGTTCGCTGTCTCCTGCAGGAAGCTGTACTGGGTCGACTCTTACTACGGCTCCGTTCATGTGATGGAGCTGGACGGACGCTACCGGAAGAAGCTGCTCTCTGGGGAGGTCCAGCACGGGAACACGACTTACATCATCAGCCGCCCTCGAGCTGTGGCTGTGAACCCCAAATACGGGTACGACCGACCGAAGACGCACACATTTAGCTGACAAACATCCAGAGTGGAAACTGATGTAGGTGGCTGGAAATAGAAACAGTAAGAAACTGGGTTCAGAGAGACACTGTCACTGGTTTGAAGTTTACAAGTGCAATATTCACTATTTTTGTGAAGAAAAATCTCAGTCTTTTTCATTTCTGTAGTTCTTACTTCGGAACTTCTTAACATCGGCCTGCCTGCATCAACAAAACTGGGAAAACTATTAAAGGCGATAATAACATCAGTTGGTAACTGTTAAATCTGCTCACTTCTATGAACGGACCCGACAGCCATTAAAACAAAAATAAGAGTTAATGTGTAGGAGAATCTGTGAGGAGCCTAAACTATGACCTACATGTCAAAACTTGTCTGGAATCTGTTGAAAAATGTGATATTAGAGGTTTATCTTTTCATTGCAGGAGTTAGAAGGCAAGATCAAGGTTGTCTTCAATTGAGCAAAAGAACTTATCAAGATTTGTCTTGACAGGACCGTGACTAGTCATGGAGTTGACAAACCACTGACTGATCCCTCTGCCAACGACACAAGCCGTCAGACACTTTCTAATTTTTCTCGTCGGTTTTATGGGATTAACACGTTTTTAGCAAAAGCTTCTGTCAAATGGCACACAGGGTCTGATACGTGGTCGTGTTTGTGTTGTTTGAACATGTGGATTAAGCCGGTATCCTTTACCCTAATCCAAACATGAACGATGAGCTTCCAGGAACACTGGAACATCTCGTTAATCCGACCGTCTGTGTTTGTCATTTGGACGGTGGACTCAAAGTCAGGGATTAGCACTTACACAACATCCCTCCTGCCCTCAGGTGGTTGTACTGGACCGACTGGGGCGACTCAGCGTATATCGGGCGGACCGGCATGGACGGCAGCAACGTCAGCGCCATCATCACCAGCAAGCTGGAGTGGCCCAGTGCTCTGACCATCGACTACACCACCAACAAGATCTTCTTCGCCGACGCACACCTGAACTTCCTGGAGTGAGTCACCTCAGCCGCACACACACGTCACTGACCCTTCACTGACCCTTCACTGACCCTTCACTGTCCCGACACTCAGCTTCGCAGACATGGACGGACAGAACCGGCACCGGGCCATCGCCGGCGCTCTCCCTCACGTGTTTGCCGTGTCTCTGTTCGAGGACTGGGTCTACTGGACCGACTGGAACACACACACCGTGGAGAAGGCCCACAAGTACACGGGGGGCCAGCGGACGGTGATGGGCAACAACACACACAGGCCCTATGACGTCCATGTCTACCACCCGTACCGGCAGCCTCGAAGTACGGCACCGGGAAAAGGGGGTTTTGTTTGTGTCTTTTGTCACACTGCTGCTCAGACCCGATGTCGCCCCTCCCAGGTGAAAACCCCTGCTCCTCCCATCACCTGACCTGCAGCCACCTGTGTCTGATCGCACCGGGCGGGCAGAGCGCCACCTGCGAATGTCCCGATCACTTCATCGGTCTGTCCGTGGGCTTCAGGGTCCAGTGTGTCGCCGACTGCTCCAGCACCCAGTTCCGCTGTGGAGATAATGAGAGGTCAGACGAGGTCACGTGTCGGTGGATGTTTGTGATACGCACACACCTCTTTACGTGACGTTTACACAGCGCAGTGTTCCCACGTTCTGATTGGTCGATTGATTCAGACAGGTGGGAAAGAGACAAAGGAAGGAAGGAAGGAAGGACAGAGACAAGGAAAGGAAGGAAGGACAGAGAGGAAGGAAGGAAGGAAAGGAATTAAGATTCTGATATGTTTCATCTTTCCACCGCCATCCGTCTGTTCTCTCTCCCTCACTCATTCATCTGTTTGCACGTGCTGACGTCAGTGTCCCTTTTCACCACAAGGTGTCGCTGTCAGAGCAGGAGACAGACAGTTGTGTTCAAGGTTGTTTCAAAAAATGTGTTCATTTAATTTGTGCACATATTTGTGATGATTTATTTTTGTTGGTTTTATTTTTGAAAAAAACAAATCATCTGAAGAAGGGCTGAAAACTGTCTCTGATGATGATGATGATGATGATTATCCACTGGATGATTCTCTCACAGAAGAAAATAAACCCAAGCTGACGCCTGTTACACCTGTTTGTCGTCCTCCTTCAGGTGCGTTCCAATATGGTGGAAGTGTGACGGCCAATCAGACTGCGGCGACGGCTCGGATGAGCCTCAGACCTGCCCGCCCCGTTACTGTCCCGTCGGCCAGTTCCAGTGTCGAGACGGAAACTGCACTTACCCCGGCTTCCTCTGCGACGGCGACTCGGACTGTCCGGATGGTTCCGACGAGGACGCGGCTCTGTGCAGTACGTCGTCTCCCTGCTGCCCCCGAACGTGAGCCGTGTGTCGGTGGGACGGCCGGATGTCAGTCTGTCCTCGTCTGTCCCGCAGGTGACCATCGGTGCCCCGACAACCAGTTCCAGTGTAAAAACAAGAAGTGCATTCCCGTGTCGTGGCACTGCGACGGGGTGAGCGACTGCTCCGACGGCAGCGACGAAGACGCCGACATGTGCTCCCAGAGGACCTGCAGACCAGGACAGTTCCAGTGCGCCAACGGACGCTGTCTGCCGTCCAGCTACGTGTGCGACGCCCAGGACGACTGTGGGGACGGATCTGACGAACCCTTTGAGACCTGCAGTGGGTCGCGTGCTGATGTCAACACCCACGGCGGGCAGTGAACCCCGTCGGGTTCTCAGCGCCTCGTCTCACGTCTGCCTCTCCTTCCAGTGGGTCCAGACTACAAGTGTGACGAGGACACCGAGTTCTCCTGCAAGACAAACTACCGCTGTGTCCCCCAGTGGGCCAGATGTGACGGCACCAACGACTGCCTCGACAACAGCGACGAGCAAGGCTGCGGTCAGTTCTCGTGTGTCAGCAGGATGTTTGTTTAAACCAGTAATTGACCTCTTAAGAGCCTGTGTACACACACGTATTTCAGCACCATGAGTTTCTTCGGTTTATAATCCCAAACAGCAAAATGGAATAAAAATGACCACCAAACAAAAGCTGAGGTCTGAGGTTAATGAAGTTGCGGGCTGTCTTTCATGTGTGCATACACGTTTCACGTTGACGTTTGTGTGTGTTTTTCCTCCTACAGAGGCTGTGACCTGTGATCCTCTCGGAGATTTCCGCTGCGACAACCACCGCTGTGTTCCGATCCGCTGGAAGTGTGACGGCACCAACGACTGCGGCGACGGCTCAGACGAGAGGGACTGCCGTGCGTATCGTTTTTTTTTTCCAAGTGCAAACTTGCAAGTGGCCTGATGTGTGACTATTGTTGTTGTTGTTGTTGTTTACAGAGCCACGGCCCTGTTCCGAGAGCGAGTTCCGCTGTGACAACGCGCAGTGCATCCCTGGGAGATGGGTGTGTGACCATGACAACGACTGCGGCGACGGCTCAGACGAGCGAGACTGTGGTACGTGGGAGCTGCCACACACACACACACACACACACACATTAACCCATTGTCTTCCCTCCAGAGCTGCAGACGTGTCGTCCAGGTGCGTTCCAGTGCACCTCGGGTCACTGCATCCCGGCCGCTCTGCAGTGTGACGGCCGTCCTGACTGCAGGGATCTGTCAGATGAGACCAGCTGTCGTAAGTAAACACCAACAAAAGTACCCCCCCCCAACCCACACACACACAAACACACACACACACAAACCCCCACGCGGATGTTGAACGCGGTTAAATCAGTTCATCACTGGTTGCGGTTACATCAGGTTTATTTCCCTTTTACTTTACATGGAAAACGTGTTTGTCCACTTAAGGTCCGGGGGTTGGGAAGAGTTCTGATTGGGTGTGGGGGCAGACATCTTTACGCATTTACGTTTAGCAAAAGAAAACAACTTAACTTAGCCGCTACAGTTTTATACTTCCTGCCATCTACTGCAGAATGAAGTTGAATTCAAAATGGACGTTTTCATTCACAAGTAGGTTTTGTAAAATTGGATTTCATTTTCATTCTGAATTAAAGAGCAGTTCAACATAAACTGACTGTTTCCCACTTTCTCAGCGACCCGTTACCCAGGAGGCCGCTGGTGCCCCCAGAGCCAGTTCCAGTGCGCAAACCGTCTGTGCGTGAGCAGGAGCTGGGTGTGTGACGGCGCCGACGACTGCGGGGATCGCTCTGACGAGCAGCTCAGCCTGTGCTGTGAGTTCCCGGGTTTGCGGCGCATGATCTTTGGGTGTGATCCGTATCGTCTGAGTCCAAATCTAAACTGAGACTCATGGTCTCTCTGTGACGTGCTGAGTTCAGACCCGATGCATCGAATGTGGAATGAGGAATACTTCAAAAACACACACACACCTGGCATTCTGGGAAATAACAGTCGCTGTCTTCTCGTCACGCACACACAAATGTCTTATGCGTTTCCTGTCAGTTAGAGTCACTATGTTAATTGCTTTTTAAGGCTTAATGTGGTTTACAATGAATATGTGAAGGCATATAATTAAAGACAAACTATCAATAACTTAAGCTATGAACAATAATAAGACAGAAGGGGGAAAAAAATCCACTAAAATAGAGCATAGACTAAAGTAATCTTTTGACATCATCTGGGGGTCTGTCACTCTGTCTGTTTATTTTCTGGTTGTTGTTTTTTTTTTTAAATCCTCTTCTTTGTTTAAAAATAATCAAAAAAGAAAACATTTCCCTTTGTTGAAAATGTGTGTTTGAACAGTGAACATCACCTGTGAGATGCCGTCCAGGTTCCGCTGCGCCAACGGCTACTGCGTCTACTCCGGCCTGCTGTGCAACCAGAAGGACGACTGTGGAGACGGCAGCGACGAGCAGGAGGAACTCTGTATGACGCACACACACACACACACACACACGGTGCCTGCTTGTTGATCATCATAAAAAGTAATAATGAATTTTATTTGAAGGCGGTTTTGTCAAAAAGAAATGTCTGTGTTTAAGTAGAACCATTTTATAACTAAGTAGCAACCGTCTAAACCAGAAATATAATGAGTTCAAGCTCCAGCTCCGGGCTCTCTGAGGATTAAGAACGACTCTAATACCTGAACTTTCCCCTCTTAGATCAGTGAAATCACGAAATGACAAACTGGATACAGAGCATGAAACAAACAGGGATAAGAAACCGACTGTTTGATGGGATTGTTTCTGAATCAGCTTAAACATCAATCAGAGCAAATTATTCCGAAAGAAGATTAAATGTCTCTGTGAGGAGCAGGTGGACATTGGCCAGCTCGACCACTTTGTTTGGACGGACCCGAGTGAGTGGGTGACAGGAACACTGCACAGACACACAGATGACACCTTTTCACAATAAAAGGCCCATTTCCTTGAAACCCTCTGATGGACCCCACTTCTGCCCTCCTTCAGTGGATTGAAATTCTTTTTCTGGAAGTATCAAAGAGAAGTGAAACACATGGCGTATCTATACTCAGTATACTGAGTCGTTTCTCACCGTGTCCTTCCAGGCCGCCCGCCCACGCCGCGCCCGTGTACACTGGACGAGTTCAAATGCGTCAACGGCCAGTGTGTGTCTCTGCCGTACGTGTGCGACCACAACGACAACTGTGGCGACCTGACTGACGAGTTAGGCTGCAGTAAGTACCTCAGGATGTTCTTTTACGTACAGCTCACTGAGATAATTAGTCATTTTCAAAATAAAATCCAGTGTTAGGTCGTGAAGCCCGTTGGTGCCTATCTCTGTACATGGCCGCTCTTTGATGGCGATCGTCTTTGGTACTGTGAAATGTCCCGTAGTCATCGACCTCGTGCTGGAGTTCTGTGTGTCTGTCCACAAGGATGATCTGATGCAAACAGAAGGATTCAGAGAAGGAGCGTAAATGTTCTGTAAATGTTCCGTACATGAGAGAAATGTCTCGTCTGTGTCCAGACTTTGGCAACGACCGCAACTGTGAGGAAAAGCTGTGTCAGCACAAATGCACCAACCTGAACGGCACCGGGTTCATCTGCTCCTGCAGACCTGGATACACGGTGGACCCGGAGAGCACCTTCACGTGCCTGGGTACGCACACACACGCGCACACACACACACACACACGTTCAGGCACATGACGCCAGGCGTCCGTCCTCCTCCCGACATTCTGTCTTTGCTGTTCCAGACATCAATGAGTGTGACGTGTACGGAACCTGCCCTCAGATCTGTAAGAACACCAAGGGCGGCTACGACTGCGAGTGTGCGCCAGGATACCAGAAAGTTGGAAACGGCGACATGTGTGAAGCTGAAGGTCAGAGGAGTTTTTGTTTTGTTTTGTTTTTTTGGGTCATATAGAAACATGACTTTAGGAACTACCCCCCACCCCCACCCCCACAGGTGCGGCGCCTCTTCTACTTCTACCAGAGAACATTCGCATCAGGAGGTTCAACCTGCAGACAGAGACGTATCACGACTTCCTGCAGGAGGACGAGCACATCATGGCGCTGGACTACGACTGGGACCACAACGACACCGGGCTGAGTGAGACGCACAGACATTCCTCCCAGGTCAAAGGGGACAGGAAGTGACTGCGAGCGTGTGTGTGTGTGTGTGTGTGTGTGTGTGGCGACCAGGTATGGTGTACTTCACTGTGGCCAGCAAGGACTCTCTACCGGGGGCCATTAAAAGAGCTTATATACCCTCGGTGGACGACGGCAGCGGCAACATCGCTGCCGCCGTAGATCTGGGAATCAAATACATCACCAGACCGGACGGCGTCGCTGTGGACTGGGTGGGACGGTAAGAATATCTGCCAAAAAAACAACGGAAGACTACAGTCACACATTCAAACCTTTCATGACTTGTGATTGATTTGATTTGTACCCCCCAGGAACCTGTACTGGGCCGACTCCAGGCTGAAGAGGTTGGAGGTCGCCATGTTGGATGGACGCTACAGGAAACACTTAGTGAAGACGGAGCTGGGCCACCCGTCGGCCGTGGCGGTCAACCCTCGACTGGGGTGAGACCAGCCCCCGGCGTCATCTCAGCGACAGGATGTTTGATCTGATCCCTCCCTGCTTTCCAGGATCCTGTACTGGGCCGACCGCGGGGAAGCAGCCAAGATTGAATGTTCCTGGCTGGACGGCCAGCAGAGGAAGGTGCTGGTGGGCGATAACCTGGGCTGGCCGACCGGTCTGTCCATCGACTACGCCAACGGGGACAGGATCTACTGGTCCGACTCCAAGGAAAGCCGCATCGAGTCCGTTCTGCCTTCGGGAGGAGAGCGCAGGACGTCGGTCTACATCGGTGAGTGGGAGGAAAAAAGACGTCCGGGGGAACGGAACCAGTGACTCCATGCCGGCGTTGTGTGACAGACGTGAGGAACCCGTTCAGCGTGAGCGTGTTCGAGGACCACGTGTACTGGAGCACTCAGGAGAAGGGCGAGGTGTTCCGACAGGACAAGTTCGGCCGAGGTGTCAAGACCAAGCTGCTGACGGCGGGACCCTGGCTGACCCAGGTCTCTGTGTACCAGCAGCAGAGATACAACTCCATGGCCAGTAAGTATTCACACAAACATTTCATCATGGCCCAGAATAATAGAATCATCTTCATTTAATTTATGTTTCTTATTTTATTTTATTTTTGTGTGCAATTTGTGTTTCTTCATTTTTTTCTAATTCTTTTTTAAATTTTTAAAAATTCGTATTCTTATTACGGATTATTCTTAAAGTCACCAGGACAGATTCTTGGTACGTATCCTACCTGACAACGGATTCCGATTCGGGTGAACCTTCAGACCTGTCTTTTATCGGTTTGTGTCGCTGATATTGTCGTTGTGGATATCCAACTCGAACCCACAAACCAGTCTGTGATTCCCCTGTGGGTGTGTTCTGTGTGGGAGGACACTGCACCTTGTTTTTCTGGCTCCAGTCACACTCGCCCCCCGTCACCAGTTAGAGGTCACTGCTGTGAGCGTTTGTCTCTTTTATGTGACAAATGGAAAAACTCTCCACAGTGAAGAATCCGTGTAAAGGAATCTGCAGTCACCTGTGTCTGCTCCGACCGGGGGGGTACAGCTGCGCCTGCCCCGAGGGCACCGACTTCCTGTCCGGCAGCAGCACTGAATGTGATGCTGGTACGAACATTTCAATGATTTCCTCTCTCATCTTAATGCTTTCATGCAAAAAACACCAGAAATTCTTCTTCTTCTTCTTCTTGTATTTTTGTTCGATTTGTCCCATTTCTCCTTTGCAGGCTTTGACCCTCCCCCCACCATGCCGCCACCATGCCAGTGTCAGAATGGCGGCACCTGCTACTTTGATGATAACAAAGCTCTCTGCAGGTGAGTCCTTTTTTCTTCTGCCGACTTTTTTGCGTCCGAACGAGACGAAGAATCACGTGACGACGTACGTCTTCCATCACAGGTGTCCTCCTGACTGGACGGGGGATTTGTGCCAGACCAACGTCTATGACGTGGTGGCGTCATCCAGTATGTCTCCGTCCATCTACGCGGTCCAACGCTGACGGGCGTCTTTAATCCCGTGTTGTCGTCCCTCTCAGTCGGAATCGCCATCGGAGTGACCATATTGATCTTGGTGCTGCTCGTTGCTTTGGTTTACGCTGCGAGGAACAAATCCAACCTGCTGGAGAGGATACGAGACAACTTACCCTCCGTGCCGTCGATGCCCAACCTGTCCGTCCTCAGGTCAGAGGAAACAAGGAAACACTGTCGTGTTCTTGTAATTCATGAGTGCGATCAAGGGGTCTGTCTGTCAAAGGTATGTATGTATGTACAGAGTGGGTGGGCGGGGCTTAACAGGATGACAATGGAGGTTGTGCACACAAACGTGGCGGCTGCAGCTAGCTAGCTAGCTAGCTATACAGGGTTAGCAGCTAGCTGTTCACCCGCTAACTATCCATCCATCTGTCAAAGCTGAACATGTCTTTTCAGAAACACTTCGTCTCCACCTGCATCGGACACACCGGGTCCTGACTCCAGGCTGCATTCAGAACCGGTCGGTAGATTTCGGGTCACGTTCCAAACGGGTGAAACTGGTGCTGAACACAAAACGTCTTCTTCCATCGCACACTTTAGGTTCCCTGCACGTCCGTGTCCATGGTGGAGACGGGCGGGAAGAGTTTTGACAATCCGGCGTACGAGGCTGGGAAAGGACCGCTGGCCAACCACGGCCCGGCGGCGGTCAGCGCTGCTCCCCCCGGAACAAACGAGGTCAGAGAAACGCGCCGTGCTCGTGTCGCTCGGCGGTTCACGTTTGGATCGGTTCCTTCTCACCCTGTTTGTTTGTCGGTTGGCTGAATGCAGAAGAACATCAACAACCCCTTGTACGAGGACGAGGTTGGAGCTGCGGACGAGCCCCCGAGAAGCGAACCCGCTGCCGACAAGGTTCACCTGACACACCGACTCATTTGTGACCAAACCTCCGTCCGTTTCTTCCTCGTGGTGACAAACGCGTTTTGTTTACATCCGGACCAACGTGACTTTCCACGTTTCAGGAGGCGTTTGAGAACCCGGCGTACAGCTCTGAGATAAAAGATGCTGATGTCACGTCTTCCTCACAACCGAGCGTACGGGTAACCATGGCGACACGTCATAAATTGATATTGGTCGCGTGTTGAAAGTGAATTGAGAACTGTTGTTAACGGGTGTTTTTTGGCGACAGTTTGAAGGTGACGCCGGCGACCGGTTGGTGTCTTTCAACAACCAGACATACACGGTGAGTCAAGGCGGCGTCCCTGTACCGAACGGTGAGAAAACAAATCGCACAAGGATGACAACGTTTGCTCCCTTCTGACAGGAAGACTGACACACACGTCAGCTCCAGACGCTGACATCTAGTGGGACTTGAACATTCAGAGCTCCAGACGGACAGTTTGTAAAGACGTATCTGATCAATTCAAATGCAGCGCATCAACATACTGTTATGATTTTTTTTTAAAAACATGTAAGTGCCTTCTTTTTTATAAAAATGAAACCTATGTATTTTTTGAATCCTGTAATTAATCAGAGCTTAATATCATACTTGTTTTATGTTCCTGTGTCACATTTGAGATATTAAAATACTTAATTTGATTTAGTGAAATGTGTTGACGCAATTATTCAACTTCACACACAGTTTTATGCTCTGCTTTCAGTGTGTGTGTGTGTGTTTGATGATTTCTTCTCCTCTCAATGATTTACTCCTTCGGCCGGCGTCAGCACAGAGCCTCGGCTCCTGTACGTGACCCGCTGATCAGGGATGAAACGCTTTGTCATCACCCATCGAGTCACCGTGACGATTCCCCGCCAGCTCCCTCATCCAGCGCCACAAACGTCCAAACTCATTGAGACACACACTCATCGAGCCTGAAACAAGGACAAACACGCAAGTGTGTGTGTGTGTGTGTGTGTGTGTGTGGTGGGGGGGCGGGAGAGGAAGTGTGAGGGAGGAAGACTCTGGAAACACAGGAGTGACGGGTGAAACTGGGACCAGGGTGTTGTGATTCATGTTTTTACATCATTGTCTATTCAAAATGCATCTGGAGCCAAAAGCCAAAACGTGCTGCAGCTCTGGGAGACATGAGCAGGGGATGGAGCTGATGCCTTCAAGGACTGTAGGACAGAGGAAGGACTGACGTGCTCACGATCTGTGAAAACATTTGATGCTCTTCAAAAAGACACTTATTGGTTATTACTTATTCTTCCTATTGGCTTCTTTTGACTGATGTGAACACCAGCATCCTTTATTTTCCGTAGTTATCACGAGTACATAGCTCATTTTAATTTAACAAGCGTCTGAACAAAAGAGATCCCTATTTCCTTATGTCAGGGACCATAATGAACCCTGTTAGCTGTCTGACGTCACTTCAGACCATAGGTCCACAGGAGTTCTTATTTCTCAATGTGTACAGTATTTCTAATATATATCTATTTGGCCAAAGTATGATTGTCCATGTTGAACCTAAACTGCCATTGGGAAAAGAAACTCACGTGCCTGTTTTCTGATGATTGCTGTTCTAGTTGCTTGTTGTTGTTTTTTCCAAATTGTAACGCTGATACACCTGTGTAGTGTAGTAGCAAGATATGGTGTTTCCGAGGGGCACCTGAAGGCAGCACGGCGAGTGAGGCGGATCTCAAACCGGCCGTCGGAGGGGGGAGGGAGCGTTCGATTAGATGGAGCGGAGAAATACAAGCTGATTTGTGGTGAACAGGCAGAGACGGAGCCAACAGAGACACAAAGAGGACGAGGAGGCAGAGGAGGAGACAGAGGAGGAGACAGAGAAGGAGACAGAGAAGGATACAGGAGGAGAAGCTGGTCGATGGAGGAAGGAAAGCTGAGGATTCTGAACAAGGTGAAGATGCTGTCAGGTGTGCGTGGACCCTCGTGTGTGTGTGTGTGTGTGTGTGGGGGGGCGGTCACCTGTGATG